>JAAGNO010019081.1:58090-101201 GCA_033439905.1 Ceryle rudis
CTTGCAGACCCATGGGGGAAGTGTTTGAAGTAACGCCCCTAGTGTCGTTCTCCCGCCCCTCCCCCCCCCCCCCCCCCCCCCTTCCCCCCCCCCCCCCCCCCCCCCCCCCCCTCAAGGAAGCTCCAATGGTGCAGGAACTGATGCCTACTAGCTGGAAGTTTCTGCCCAGGTCAGTGCTGAAGCAGTTTTCTTCCCTGCTGCATCGGGTGGCAGCTGTCTGACATCCCTGCCCAACTCACTGCTCTCTGGCCCCAAGCTGCAAAGATGAAAAATATTGATTCTGGTCCATCTCATTGAAGTATTATCATGAGGTGTTCGCAGACATGCTGGGACTTGTCTTGTACTTACAGGAACATTTATCCAGGGGGATCTGGTGTGTTTTGTAGCAAGAAGCTGCAAGAGGGAGAATGAATTTACTGTTTTCATTTACAGTCAGTAGCCTGAGACCTTACTGTGGCTTTTGCTATTCTTGATTAATTTCATATGTGGATGCTCCTATTCCAGAATAGAAGTGCCTTGTTATGAAAGAATGTAATTCCTTTAATTTCATATGGGAATAAGTACATCCACACACCTGGTATTTAAATCTGAGATAACTATTTCTTTATAATTTTACACCCTGCTGTGTTATGGATAAGATCTCATGTGTAGCTAAATCCATGTATTTATTTAACAAGACCGAATTTATTGTTTAAAATTATTTATCTTGGGAAGTACCTGGTTGGAAAATAAAAATTCCGCTTGCAAGGATATGTTGGTGGGAGGGGGAAATAGAAAAATTCTGAAAACAATTAGTTTGGAAGCACTGCTTTGGAAAACATTGTTACATGTCAGATGTTATTCTAATGTTTTGTTCTGAAACAGCTGTCTTTTGACACATCAAAAAAATTATTTTGATGTATTTCAAATTGAGAAATACAGCTTTGAAACATGGCTTGGCATATTTAAGATTTCTGCTGTGAAAATGTCATTTGTCTCCATGATCACATTTTCTGATGAAAACACAACTGGCAGGAGGGTTCGGACTGACTTTGCTGTGTCCAGGTGTCAAGGTAAGAAGCCTCCCTTAGAAGTTACTCTCTTACACAGATCTCCTTTGCTGGGTGTGATTTGAGTTCCCTAAACACAGCCCAAGGCTGCTGTGGGATCTCAGCATCCACTGTGGGCTCCAGGTCCCCAGTGAGGGTGCTAGGGGAGGAATTGATTAGGGCGTATTTTCCTCTCTGACCTGTATTCCTCTCCTGGCTCTGAAAAGCACAGTGTCCTCCAGCCTGTTGAGTAGCGTGGTGGTGATGGTAATGTATTACCTGTTTCCCAGTGTGACTCGCTGCTCTGGTGCAATGCTGTGGTTTAAAGCTTACAGCTTTTTAGCTGCATGGATTTGGTTCAGCTGCCAGAGAGGTCCTGCTGTCAGTGTGCACTTCCGTAGTGCACCATGTGCACTGTTAAGGCATAAGCACACGGGAGAGCTTTCCTGGAGATGTATTACTAAGCTCTTTAAGATTTAATACTCTCTTGAAGTTCAAACCAGTGTAAGGGAAGGCTTAAGCAGCTTAATGGGTTAAAATGATCCATGACTGTGTCCTTCAGACAGTTTAAAGACCCTGTAGCAACCCAAGCGGGCCACCTGTTCCTCTCCCAGACAAACAGGTTGCCCTCCTGACCTTTATTCTGCCACCCTTCAGTTTTGCCTGGCCTGGCTCCATGTGTGGAGTGATTGTTCTGAAGTTTGTCATTGTTTAAAATGCCACTTGCCAGAGTTTAATGTACACAGCTGCAACCTGAGCCGTCGCTGTGTGTTAATAAGACTAAAACCATTGGACTGACACCAAAAGATCTGCTTGCACTTGGCATGTCATAAATTAACATCATTCTTACCTGCCAGGGATGATTCACTGCTGGCTCAAAGCATATTTAAACTTTAGAGGATGCCAGCAAACTGGGCGGTGGTTTGACCCGCCACGTGGCCCGAGACTGCTGCTTTTCTCTCTGCCTCCGCCTTCTCTCGGTTGCAGTGTGTGGGGAAACAGAAGCTCTTTATGGCGTTATGAGAGCTGGTGTTTGTGTGCCGCCCTGGCCCTCCTGCCCCCATCTGCCAAAGGGCTGGCCTGTTTGTGGGAAGATCCTCCTTCTCTGGCTTTCAAATTCCTAACTGGATTGTTACTGCTGGTTTTGGGAGTGGTCCTGGGGGGTTAATGCTTGACTAGACTGTAGTCTGTCACTGCGGCAGCTTCAGAAGGCTTTCTTCCCGCAAATCCTGCCTACCCTGGGCATGCAGGGTTGTGACAGCCTCTTAGCATCCCAGAAACTGCGTATAAATTCCATGTTAGTGGAGTACACTTGACCAGCTAACAGCTCGCAGCAGGTGGGTTAAGCTGGTGCCCATGCTAGGCAGCGTAGGAGGCGGAAGGGGATGCCCCACGTGGAAATGGTGGAGATCGTGTTGCGGGGTTACATGCCAGAGGTTGAACGCGGTCCTCGGAGCACAGACTCTTGGGCTCCAGCATCACGACGACTGCCCAGCAGTGGGGTGCTGGTCTGTCCCGAGGGACTCGCTGAGTTGGGGACAGAGCTGTTCTCATGTCGATTCTTTCATTTCCCTGCTGTATCCAGGGAACTGCAGGGTCAGAGACTGTCCTGGAGTGGGAACTATCCCTCTGGGCTGTTGGAGGGAGGAGAGAAATGGGAGATAAGGGATGGGAGACAGGTAGAGATGTCACTTTGCCTTTCCTCACTGAAGTCCATGGATGGGGGGAGAAGATGGGTATCTCTGGGGGACTGGGGAGGTATTCGTATATCTCCTAATAGAGACCAGGCCTTTTATATAAAGACTCAAGATTCGTCTCCTCACACTTTTCTCTCTGGGGTAATGTGTTCCTCATAAAATAATGTGAAGGCATAATGTGCTCCTTCAGTTAAAACTGCTCCTTTACTTTCCTTGGTGTCTCCATTGCCTATTTACCTTGGCTCATCCAAATCATTTGTTAAATACCGAGTTTGCATAAGCAGTCCGCTGTGGACTTTGGACCCTTGAAGCCTCACTATAGACATCAGGAGGGATAGAAACAGGCCCCCTATCTGTCTGAGATGTGTTGGAATCTCAAAATTCAAAGTGTTGTACGGAACAGGGTGTAACCATGATTTGGTTGGGGTTAATTATGGTAGGCAATGCCAACAGCAGGCTGCAGTCCTTCTCGTGTTCCCCACCACAACTGCACACAGGCTGGCAATTTAACCCTGATGTTACTACTCATTGTAGGAATCGCCGTATGCACTACCTTTTGTTTTCTTTTCCAGCGGGGGGGGGGGAAAGGTAATTGCAAGTGGTTCACTATGTATAGGTAAGAATTAAGGAATCCTGGGAGGGGATCATCCTATTCAGCAGGACAGACAGGAGACCTGATCCTGTAGCCCCAGCTTAGCTAATGACACGATTCAGACTGCAGCGTGCTCACCTCCTGCATCAACACCCTTGAAGCACATTCAGAGCAGGAGCAGAGGTTAGACAGTGTCTAGGACAAGGACGGCAGCTCTCCTCTGCTCAGCTTGCAGACACATGGTGATTGCTGCCTGAGCTGCACAAAGGCTTGTGCTGTCTATATTTTAACTTGTGGGTAGCGCGGGTTGTTGGGTTTTATTATTTTCTCTTTATGCAAGGCTAACACGGAGCGTAGAGCTGGTTGCTGGGCAGTGGGGATTGCAGTTGGTAATAAAGGTCTGTTTTCTCACTTTCTCTATTTTTGTCTCTGGGCAGGATGAGGCACATCAGGGGAAAATATGACTTGAAACAGAAGCTCAATTTTAAGTTGGAGTTAGTCCTGCCGAGAGAGGTTTGCGGACACCACAGCTGCCCGTCATCTCAGGGCACACCGCTGTCACTACTCGCGCAATGGTAACCCCTGGGGTTCGGTGCCGCTTCTCTCCTGGACAGTAGGTCTCAAGCAGGGTACAGTATTACACCAAAGCCTCATCCCTCATCAGTGTGCAAAGTGGCGTTCGATGCCTAGGGCAGGATGTCTGCCTGGTGGTCTCCCAGCTCCCACAGGTCTTGTGAACATCCTGAAAAGGTGACATAGATCCTCTGTAGGGCGAGAGTGGTCGGTATATCAGACATTGGAGTCAGGACTCCTGGGTCTTATACATTTTCTTCCTGTTTTGGGCACCTACAGAAATCCTATGTATCCTTTCAGCACAGAGATGCCTCTGCGTGTGAGACCCTGCTGGTGGTCTCTTATTTGCAGAAGGATTTTTTTTGCTTGCAAAGAGAATTTTGCAATCACCGACTGAAAACCGCTCTTTGGAAGAACTCTGGTTTTGGTACAAACTTCTGAATCTCTCCAGGTGAGTCTGTTTTCAACAAGGTCACCCACCGGATATCCTCACATCTGCTTAGATGGGGGGATGAGTGAATCCAGCTGAGCTGCATTTTATGTGTGCCCTCTCTTAAAACGAACTGCAGAGCTGATAAATTCTTTACCCCTCTCCCCTGCCAGCTCTGCGAATCACAGCTTCTTTCAAAGCTCAAGTGGAAAGTGCTGGACTGCCAGAGCACCATTGCAAGTGTCAGCTGAGAGACAGGCTGCAACAAGCCTAGACATGTACTGGAGTCACTGCCCAGTCTGGGAGGGGGGATGCCAGCCACACTTCTCCATGGAAAGCACTGGGATGGGTTTTTTTCCTTTCAGCTTCACTTTGAGGCGAGAGAGAATCCATGCTCAGCACTGCTGGAGGTGGGAGGAAGGGCTTGCCCCCTCTGAGTTGCTGGTCAGTAGATGTTGCAGCAAGAGTCCATAGCTGATACTACTAGATTTTGGGGTTTGCTGTAGAAAGATCAGAATCTGGCCTAGGGTGAGGGTGTTTGTGCTTTGGCAGTGGGTGTGAAAGGAGAAACTCCAGAGGGTAGGGCGGCAACATGCTAGTTCTGTTCTCTTCCGTAGATGGCCTTCCGGAGACACGCTGGGTGAGTGGAAAATGTAATGAAATTCTCAGAGCCTCCTGGTGCACTACCAAGGTATTCTTGCCAGCTTTCCAGCCCGAGATGTTGGTGCAGCTGTAGGGCCCAGCTCCGAAGATAGAGCTGACTGCAGGTTAACCCCCACCACAGCAGGAGGATTACTGAGAGAGGTGTTTTCTTCACCTGTGAAATAGCACACACTATAGCCATGGTTGCCTTTGGGGTAAAATTAGCTGAATAAAAGGGTTTACAGTAGATCAAGCTCATTTCAAACTGCCTTTTTTTTTTTTTGAGAGCTCATTTGTTTATTCTGGTTCAGAAACTGAGCAGTACAAACAGCAGTAAAAATGTGATGCATCCCAAATTCTAGCTGTGAGAATGGGTTTCATGGCCACTGCAGTCTACGCAAGGTCTTTTAGATCCAAACCATCTGTGGGGTTCAGAGTATGTGAACTATTCATGTTGTCCTAGAGATTTACCAGGGAGCAGGGTCTTAATGTGCCAGAATCTGTAAGAAAACAGAGACCTGCACCACTGACAGTCCTGAGGGTCTTGTTTTAAGCTTCTATTGAATAGATAGATCATTGTCCTGCACCATTTAGTGGTGGAGAAAAAAGCAGGAAGGGGGTTTAACAAGTGCCTCATATGGTTTGTGTTGTCTCTGCTATGCTGAACCTTTCTTTCTGCTCACACAGCAGGGTTTCTCTTTGCCTCTGTTTCCTTTGTGCAGATGGTAGCAATAGGTTTTGTTTTCCCCCCAGCCGTCAAATTAACAGCCTTGGCAAGCTTTCATTTGCTGGCTAGTTTTGGGTGGTGCTGGAGGATTGCTCCACTCAGTACATTTCCAAGACTGGCTTTTTAACCCAAGTTCTATAAAAACAAACATTTTTTTGTTTGTTTATTTGTTTGAGAGAAGGGACCTTGGGAAAGCAGATACAGAATTTGCCCTGACTCTCTTTTGTCCGCAAAAGGAGCTGTCTTTGAGTTGGATTAGAACAGCAGATTGGCTTCTTGCATAAATCTCCCACAAGCAATGGGCTGAATTGGGAAAAGCTGGTGGGCAGAGGGACTGGAAACAACCTTCTCCTGTGTTAAAACATCCGCAGAAGAAAACTCTGAGATCTCTGGCCTCGTATCTCCAGACTCCACAGCAAAGCTTTCCAGTCCACCCAGTTGCACCTATCAGCTTAACAGTACGATATCCTGAGCTTGTGAATTTGCAACGTGATTTTCTCTTCTTTCCTCCACTCACAGTAATCCAATACAGTATCAAGGAGCAACTGTAGAATGACAACCTCTTGCCATTCTGCAGCGGTGCCGGTAGCAATATTTAGCTTACAGAGAAATGAATGATATGAACGGCTCTATTGACACAGATGCTGATGCAAGTGGATTCTAACCAGAAACAGGTGAAGAATTAGCATTTTTGCTTTATAAATGCAGGAATTCAACCCAAAGGAAGAAATGGGCACTAGATTTTCTAAACCTTTACAGAAAGCCCATGGGAGGGACATAAACTGAGCCAAGGGCCCCGAGTCCAGGTCCTTGTGCCTTTACTATTCTATGTTTATATATATTTGTATATATTAAAATATCTATAATATTATATATAGTTTGTATATATGTACAGTATATACAGCTTATATGATAAGGGAGCTTAGCACAAATTTAAAGTTCTTTCATTGCCTGCCTGCGTGCCTTTCTAGCTCAAGAAGCTGTGCTCTTGGCATCTTTCTGTAGTACAGCAGCATGTGTGGGCACATCTAGATTGGCAGCTTTGCATATACTTGGTGCATCTTCACCTTTTGGAGTTTGTGGCAAAGGCCTGTAATGTGCTAGAGACTGTAGGGCCCAGGCTTTCAGCTATCTCCTCCATCTTGAGGATGTAGTTTGAAATACTTGCTCATCAGGTGTTTCATTTAAACTTGGTTCTACTTGGAAAAAGAGCCTGTATATCCAACATGCTGCCGTGCCAGGAACAACAAAAGATACAGAGCCACTGCTCAGCCTTGCGTTTGTTTCTCACATGTGTTCCAGGACTGTTCTCCTCAAACCTCCTCACTGGTTGTTTTCATCTGTTGCTAGAGCCGTATGTCTCCAAAGGAAGGACCAGCTCTGCCATTTGAACAGTCTTCCTCCATCTGCTGCTACTGCTCCTATTACTGTAGCTGTGCATGAAGGCAACTCAGTGACGCCAGGCTTGCAGACACTTCATCAGTCTATCTGTCGTTGCTTGTGTTTCCAGTAACCTGTGCTAGGTGAGGTCATCACAAACTTAAATTTTAGTGCTGGGCTTCAACAGTTTAAGTTTGTTACCCACAGCCATTGGCTATTAGGCTGGCTAGGATAAAAATGCACTGGGACTTCAGACCTGCTGTTCTTGGGGGAGACCACTGTTGCTGTGAGTTAACACCCAAATGTGGTCTTTGAAAGCCTGCCATCACCATGATGGATAAGACCATGGACAAAAACTAGTCCGATCTATTCCATAGTTTAGTTCTCTGTAGGCTAAACCTATGCTCAAGGTTTAATTCCCACCTCCAGCTGGAATTATTTCTTTTTTTCAGTGAAAACTGCAGTCTGTACGGCTGCCCCCAGATTTCATGGGTGGTATGCAAAAAAGAGTCAGAGACTCTTTTGAGGTTTTTCTATCCTTATCAAAGTGCTATGTTAAAGGTAAACCCAGGCATCTCATAGAGCACTGGAGAGACCAGAAGGTCTCCGTTGCTCTGGGTGGGGTTTTATTGGGATGGATGTGGACAGCACAGCCTGGAACACAAGTTGTTTGTTTTAATTTACAAAATAAAAATAAAGCCATGTTTATTTGCATCAGTTGAGGGGTCTTTTTCTCACAGCTGCTTGAAGAGTGAGCTCTGTCTGCCAAGTAAAATAAGGTTTAATGTTACAACGTGCACTGGGAAGGGCAGAGCTGGTAATTACTCTGCAAGCAGCAAGACACTGGTAAGTGCAATATATAGAAATCCATGTGAAGCGCAGTACTCGGCGGTGGCATGTGGTTGATACGGGGCTAAAGTGCAGGAAGGTGTTGCAAATGGCAGCCGCCTACAGCGAGTAACCCCTGTGACTGAGTAGGTGAGGAAGCTGTGTCCTCAGGGAGGCTCTTAGGAGCAGTTCACTCTTGCTATGCGCTAGCTGCCAACTCGTGTCTGGCATTCCCGTTATGGAAAGCTAGCTGGGAGGTGGCTAGAATCCCTGGTTTCCTTTCAGTCCTCTCTTGTCAAGCTTTGTGCTCGGGTGAACACTGGAAAACATGCTTGTTATGTTGGGCGGTGGTTTGCTCCTAAAAATTGATGAGGAGAAAGCTCATCTTCCTCGGTCTGTTTTCTCCTTTTGCTGTGTGGATGTGTACAGGCTCTGTGAGGTCTGTGTAGACTCGGTGCTGGTGACTGCTCTTTGCCTGCGAGATACCCACGAGCCCACAAGGAGGACAGTTGTCAGATGGGGATCTGGTTTTTTTTCATCTCTTGTTCGATGCCGATGAAGCGGTTTGCGGGGCAGTGATGGCTGGTGTGGTCTCAGCTGTGTTTCATCTGACTCATCTGGAACAGTGGAACAAATGACCAGGATCTAAATGTTGCTTTACTGTGGCTGAATCTGAAAGCCTGAATATCAGTAAAACCAGCGTGGTGCTACGTACCATACCTATTTACAGACAGATTCCCTGCCTTTAGGGGATGAATGCAGGAAAAAGAGAGGAGGCTTAGAGAGGCCAGACTATTCAAGAACTACATGCAGGGGGCAGACGTTCAATTCAGATCTTTTGATGCCTACCAGAAAGACTGACTTACCTCTTGTTAATGACAAAGAAACACGGAGAGTTAGATAGCCCAGATCTCATGGAGACAGTGTCCTCTCAAACTGCAGGAGGGTCTCAAGCTGGTTATATTGACTGGACTGAATGAGAAAGGTTGTCTGTGGAGCAGAGGACAGTTACCACCTGCATCCTGTAGCCCACAAGGCCTGTTCTCTGTTGGTGCAGCCAGAAGCCTTCTGTTGCTAGCCCTCCAGCTCTGTATTGCTTTGGGACCAGAATTTAACAAGGCAGCTTACAATGGCTTTGACACCATTTGGGTAGATGAAGCTGGCTCTCAAAAAGCATCCACCCACTTGCTAAACAATGCCTCAGGCTCTGAACGCATTAAACTGTTGCTCTGCTGCCTACATGCAGCTTTCCAGGTGGAGTTCATTTTTGATGTTATCCGTCCCTCTTGATAGCTTGTGAGCTGGCGAACTCTGACTCCACCTCCCATCGCTCCTGTCTATGCTTTGTATTACAATTTTGGGGAGCTTGCTTGATGCAAAATCTTGCACAAAGAACTGCCTTCACCTCAGAAAATGTCTCTGCCCTTTCTGTTGGTCAGTGAATGAAAAACCAGGAGTGAAGCTTTAATCAAAACCAAAGGACACTGTATGTATTTGTTGGAAAACTCTGAGCCCAGTTAAGCGCTCATCTCGCCGGGACGCCAAGATGGCAAATTCTTCCCGTTTTGTTTGGTGATTTGGTGCTGGATTTGACTTATTGCAGAGACATGAAATTTCGGTGAAACCTTGATTTTTAAGTTCAGTTTGATGCAATGCAAATTCCCGTTCTGAGTCAGGCTTTTTTTAAGAAAACCCAACAAATAAAACTAACCATCCTCCCAACAACAACTACTTTTTTTAACCAGAAGTATATAATCTTCCTTGGAACTTTTCTTAAGCACCAGAAGGGCGAAGAGGTGGATATTGTGAGCGAGCACAGTTGGTGGCAAGCATCGTGCTTTATTGGACTTTACTAATGCAGATCAATGTGTGTATGCATTGAAACTTATAGTGAGCAAAGAACAAACAGCTGTCTGCCATACTGCCAGAGGTGGCTGGGAAATGGCCCAAACACAGAAAAGTTTTTTTTTTTTTTTTAAAAAAAAAAGAGAGAAAAGTAGCTGTCTTCAAATATGTTTGAAATAATGAAAAGAACTGATGTGCAAAGCGATTAAGAGATCTTTGAGGATCAAAAGCCTTGATTCAGTTTTGCCAATGGAACAAAACTTTTCATCTGTTCTTATGTGGACCTTAAAGTAGGGCAGAAGGGTGTAGTTTTTAAATTATTTCATTTCAAAATTTACTTTGGGCAGGGGGAAAGGGTTCTCTCTGTTTGTTCTTGCTCTTGTTATTCAGTGTCCTTAACACAAAAGGCCAGCCTGGCTCTGAAATGAAGAGCAGGGTCGTTCTATGAACTGGTGGTTCATTAGTCTCCTTTTGATATGTCAGAACAGTAAGGGACCCTTTTATTTTTTTTTTCCCTTTCTAGTAATGTCTGTGTTCTTAAATCAAGACATCTTCCCTCATCATGCTGCAGTGGCTGAATCTCTTTCAGAGATTTCCTAAGTGGGTTGTACCAATAATGCTCATCTTGTGCAGACAGGGCATACAGTCAAAAGTTAGATGCATAAGGAGGCCAAACCCAAAGGTTTTCAATGCTCCGTGCAGTGAATCCTATTTCCCTGTGTTTATTTGGAGCTGGATGCTTCCCACCAGGTTAACTCTGTGTTTGTTTTCCCTGGTAGCTTCTTGCCAGCAGGATCACAGAGCAAGAGTAGCCTTGGGAAGATGTGATAAGGGAGGCTCAGAAGTGCAAATTGCTGGATTCCAGCACTTACAGCTCAAGAGCAATGTGCCCTTTCTTGGGGAAGGGGTGATGGAAATAGCAACAAAAGAAGAACAAGAAGGATCTGGGGCTGTGAGAGCAAAGATGAGAGATTGGAAAGGAGAGGACAGAACTCAGGAATGTCCTTTTCTTTGTGTTTCTGCAGGGGACAGTGGAGGAGCTCCCTCTTCCTGTTCCAGCCTGCTCTAACCAGTGTGGAAAATGCCCTCCTTGCAGGTTGGAGTGTCTCGGTGGTCCCAGCATCCTTGCAGCAGTGTGTTTCTTTCAGCATGAATTTGCCTACTGGGGGATGCACTGGACAGCATGCATTTGCTCTATAGGCTCACCAGACCAGCTCTGCTGAGTCATACACTGCCACTGAAGGGTTAGTTTTCAGAGCATTCATGGCTGGGTTGCAGGTTTGTTGGGTTTAATGACAGAATTCAGTTCACCTCGATGGGGGAAGTTGTGTGTTGGTCCTGTCTCATTGCAGAAGAACTGGTGACAGGAGAGAGATTCTGTGTTTCTGTTGCCCTTACAGACAATGAATTGAGTAGGCATCTGGTACCACAGCAGCACAGGTGCATCCTGTGACCTGGAGCTCGTGTACTTCTGGTGTGTGGTTTCCTGATGTGTCCTAACTCAAGTCAGGTGGTAGGTGTGCCCTAACCTCATCAGTAGGGTGTCTGTGGTGCACTGGTTTAAAGCCTGTTCTCTCCTCTAAAACTTAATTAATACAAGTTGTATTTTGTCACCACATGCGCACCAGAGATGGCAACTCCCATGTATGCTGTTATGGGAACCACAGCCATATGCTACACAAGCTCTGTCACGCTCTAGTGACATACCACCAGCAGCAGCGGAAACCTGAAACATCATCAGCAAAAGCTGAAAATTTGTCCCTTCCCACAACGGAGCAACGTTGTCAGTCGCAGGCTGGAAGAGTTTTGCTGGTGAAAATGTCTATCAAGGTGTGTATGGCAGAAAGAATTAATCTGCTTTCTTCTTTGACCCATTTCTAGATTAGATTCTCTTTATGCCTGTTCCTAGCGCTCCTATGGCTGTATCAGTGGCAGGAACGAACTGTCACCGTTGATACAAGCCTGGTGTAAGAGTTTGTAATTACAAGCCATTTTGTGAGCAATATGATGGGTGAAAAAATGACCTCCTGTGGGCTGGTGATCTGCACACTCTTGGACTTGAAAGCAGGCATACATTAATTTACTGTATAATTTTATACTGCTCTAACATCGTCGTAAGCAGGCGGTATTTCAGCATATTATCAATTCTAATACAGCTGTGAGCAGCAAAAGAGTGAAGGGAGTCTTCGTGCTTGCCTTTGGGGCTGAGAGGTGGAGATTAGATTGGCCATGTATTATGTTTTGACAGTAGCTTCTCTGCTGGTGTTCACGTAAATAGTTATTTTTAGGAAGATCATATATATTTCCCAGTAATTGTTTTCAGTGCATCAAAGAGCTCGCTGACATAAAGCCTGTGATTTATGGATTCCCGCAACTTTTTAATAGCTGAACTTAAATCCTGGATTCACTGAAGCCATTTGGAAAATTGGGATTATTCCAAGCTGGAGCAAAGGGAGGGAGACTGGTATTTTGCCAAGATCAGCAGTGATTCATTCCCACATTCATGCTCAGCATCCAGTGAAGGGCAGAAGCTGGGAATGCTGTAAGGAGAGCTAGCAAGAGATTATCATGTTGAAGGTGAAGCTGCCCTACTCACTCCCTCTGCTGCTAGATAAGGTCTTTTGAATAAGAAAGACCAAGTTCTGTCATGTTTTTCTTTCCTTCTCTCTAGAAGTTGATTTATTCATAGAAGCCCCAAGCCAGCTAACTTGCCTCCCGTCTGGGAGGCATAGGGAGTACTGAATATTGCCTGTCCCAAAGAATGTCCTCGTAGGGGTGAAGGACTGGAGAACACCTCAGGATAAATATACTTTGGAAATCCCTTACAAAGAGATGTTTTAGTGACTGCTTGGAATGAAGCAATGTCTGTATCAGGTTAGCCTAGCAGTCTCTGGCAGTGTGAGCAGTGGCTCTGAGGGACCTGTAAAGGGACACGGTGGACCCAGGACTGATTGCTGGCACATTCTGTCACGCTCCAGTGATACTTGCTCCCCAAACACCCTGAGTGAGAGGTGATCACAGAATAAATTAAATGGATGATAGGATAATTTAGATTACATGATAAATCTTGAAGTAATATAAAAAGTGGAAACTTGCTCTGGCCTAAGATTTACTAGGTTTTGTTAAGCCTGAGGACACTTATGGTTTCGATGCCTGCACCAGGGTTCAGACTCCATCTCCTAGGACATGCAGCTAGACAAATAGTCACTAATCCATGGGCGTGAGGAATGAAAGAGGCTGTCTGTCCATCCAGGAGCCTATCCTTGCTCTGTCCCTCCCTTGTCTGCTGATCACAGGGGTTGTGCTCCAGCTGCACGTCCAGTAGCCGCGGCCATGCTTATGGGGGAGAGCGAGGCTTTTACAGCAGGGCGGCTGAAATACTTCTTAGTTGTGAGCCCCTTGGGAACTGTCTTTCCTCAGAGAGATCTGTTCTCCTTGTCCTCGGGCCAGCTGACAGTGGAGTAAAATTTCTCATCGTGTTTCAGTTTTCCCAGCTCTGGGAGAGAGAGAGGTGCAGAGAGATGGTAAAGTAAATGGAGCCAAGTATCCCAGCATGGTTCAGTCTCAGCAGAAAGGAAAGGACTTTTTAAATTTTTTTCTCTCTTGCAGAGCAGGGGCACAGCCCACGGTGTTTTCTTTTCCTGATGTGATCGACCCTCTTGCATATGTTTGAAATAAAATAATTCTGAGAGCACTGATGTTGTGATCAGGAGGCAAAACCAAGCAAATTTATATTTGTGCATAAGAGGCACTAATGAACCCCTGAATTTCCAAACACATAGAGGAGCATTGATATCTAAATGCCAGAAATTCTAAGCCCTTACCTTGCTAATTCATGTGGCATTTGGAGGGGCTGTGGATTTTTATTTCATCCTGGTATTTGTGGTATTTCCTGCCATTAGTATAGGAAAACCCTTGTGTGGTGAATGCTGGCTTTTTCCACAGTTGGTGGCAGCCACTGAGACTTGGGTTCATGAAAGGCAAACCATCCTTTGCAATCTGAAGGATCTCAGAGGTACCTGGGAAAGAAAATCTCATTGGGGTTGAGTAGGGATGTTGGTACTGTGCCTGGGTGCCAGCTGAACGGCTCTGAGCAGAATCGGATCTTGTCTTGAGATCCAAGAGTCTGGCGCTTAAAATTCAATGGGAGGTTTCAAAAGCTGTAGCTTGGAAATACTATCGATAGTAATTTTATCACAACCTCTTAAAAATAATCTGCATATGCAGGTTTCAGGTACAAGTGTTGGCCCTGAGACAGTAACCCAGCCTTCAGAAATTGCTGGGTTTATTGCAGATTAAATTGTAGATTGGGCTGTTTAGATTTGTAATGGAAAAATATTAGCCAACGTACTTTCCTCTCCTCCACCCTCTATCATCAGGGCATATATCAAATTGCACTATCTGGCAGGGAGTTCCAAATGTTATTTGAGAAGAGAGAGGAATGCAAGCGATGTCAGCAGAAAACAGCTGAGTAGCGGTTAAATTTCTTTGGCCTGAACCTGCTCCACAGGGAAAAAGAAACGCAACAACTGGATTTGTTTCACTTCACCCCAGCACAAACCATCCTTTGGAAACAGATGATGTTTGTGAGCAATTTCTTGACAGAAGCTGGGGTTTTGGGATGCTGCTGGGTGGACAGATCCTGCTCTGCTGTGGACGTGGCAGGTTGAGCTCAACAGGGCCAGTGCTGGCCCTGATCCCCAGTGAAAGCACTGGGCTTTGTGGGGCACTGGGTATTACTGATCCCTTGTGCAGCTGGAGCCTGTTACTTTAGAGGGGCAGGTTTAGGTTGCATCTCCATGCTCTGCTAAACTTTTTATCTACCCAGGCTTTAAAGATAAAAGCCTTGAGAGCTGGCTCAAGTGAACTTGCCCAGTGCTGTGAAAGAGCAGTGGAGGTGCGTGCAAGGATACTGTTAGCTGAGAAGTTGGATGGACTTAAATGGTACCCTTAATCCCCTTGATACTGGCAGAGTCAAGTTAAAAGGTCTTCCCCACTTGTGGTGAAGGTTTTGCACGTGTAGATGCTGGTTCACTTAAGGGCAATGCTGTCTCTGCTTGACAGAGCCCTCTTCTCTGCTGGCATTTACTTTATTGCTGAGGGAAGAAGTCATTTCTTCAGTGGCTTGTGTCACAAGCTGGGGATGTGTTTTGAATTTTTGGTTTGTGGAGGCTTTTTAAATAAACAGTAATGGACCCAGCAAACAGCTAGAAACAGAATGGATGAACAGGAGAAGGAAGCAAAAGTAAATATAGCCCTTGATTTTCTTCTACCAGTCAATCTACAGAGTCATCTGACTTCTTTGTCTTGCACTCCCCTTTTTAGGTGGATTTTTCCTGATTATTCACATAGAGCATTTTTCTATTCATCCTCACAGCTGTTGCATGCAACAGGAGGTTGCAGTCCTCAGACATGATCCTTCTTGGGATTCAGGGTCCTTCTTGGGATCTCTTGCCTGACGGGGTTTAGGGTCCCTTCCCTTGCTGTGTTCTTTAGTTTGCCCCATTGCTTGCCTCTGGACCTCTCTGATGGGACAGCTTGGTCTCCTCTAGGATGAAAACCCAAGAGAGCAAGGGAACAGGAGCTGCTTCTCGCTGATCCCTCCTCAGCTTTGTTACAGCTCCCAGGGGGGGATTTTCAGCGACAGCTACACCACAGTCCACCTTAGATCCTTGAGTCAGACTTTTTTCTAGCCCCTGATCTTTAGGGCTGTCTCTAGCCTAACCAGTGTCTGTGCTTCCCAAATGTTTCATGTGGAAATATTTTCCAGGTGTAGTGCCCCAAAAGCATCAGGTGCTTGGGCTAATTCCCATTACCTCCAGTAGGAGTTACGCAACTACCATTGCAGAAGGTGTGGACAGATGTTAATGTCAATCTGGGGAGACTTTGTAATTGAATGCAAGAGGAGTACAGCAGACCTAAAAAAAGACGTGTTTTGTGCAATCCTACTTCTGTTGCAGTCAAAAGGAGACCCCCCCATTAATTTCACTAAAAGGGAAATAGGTGTAAGTCAGGAAATCAGAGAAAAATCAGAAAATTTGTGCATGAGATTTTTCTGAGGGGTATGGAATAATTTCATAAATTGAGGAAATATTCCTGGCTGTAGAGATCTTCATTCTGTACTAAAAATAATGTGGCTGAATGCTTTTGAATGTAAAAGTAAATTCTTCCAAAAAGTGTATGAATAGTTTTTCATAAGTGACTGCAAGAATGACACCAATCTATTGAAACAGTATACTCAAGATCCTAACCAAAATCCTATTTAGTGCTCTGAGTCGTTTGTCTTTGAATGTATTTCCTCTCTTCCCCAACCCAGTTGTTGGTGCACTGGTTATATTGCCTAGTACAGCCTTGGAAAACAGATACATTTTTATTTGCATGCAAATTGGTAGGAGGCAGCTTGCCTGTAAATACTGTGATAATCATTACAGATTCCATGGCTCATCAGGACTCCGATGCCTAATTGGCTGCGGGATTGCCTATAACTCTCAATAGCTTGATTCAGAGCAATAGGAATTGTTGAATCTACATAATAAAGCGACTGTGATGAAAGTTGAGTGCACACCTACTTTATATGTGTGTTATCATTCTCATCAAGGTCAAAGCATTTATTTTTTTTTTCCTTCCAGATATACATATTCATAGAGTCTGTGCACAACTAATGAATCGGAAGATTAAATGGTTGTGGATTAAGAACAAACCCCACTGTTCTCCTAATTAGATTGAAAGTTACTTAGTTCATCTGATTGGAATTCTGAATTCAAACCAGCTAACGCACTCGCACAGCACTTCTCAGCTACCTGCAGAATCTGAGCCTCGGAGTCACTGGACCAGATGAACACTCCCTTCCATCCAGTCCCCCCAAGCCTCAGAGAGGCCAGTGCCGCTTCTTAAGGATCACTGGAATTCCACCCCCAAATTTCCACAGGGGGAGATTGACTCAGGGCAGAGGAGCTGTGCTGCTGGGGTTAGCTAGCGCACAAGATCCCAGGCCAGGACCAATTTCACATCAGATTTTTTTCATATTCTAGCAGGGACATCACTTCTAGTCCCCGGCAATAGGCATATTACTTAAGTTACTTGAGATAAGTTCTTTGTCTTGCAACTGCCATGCATTAAAATGTCTGTCTTTTCAACACATACGAAGGTATATAATTAGCAGCCATGACTCAAAGGAGTCCTTGCCCTAAGCTGAATGTCACTGCTCTTTCCCTAAGCTTGGAAGCAGTTGTACTGGTCCCAGGGCTTGGAAAGGGCTGCGGCAGCACCAGGTTTAGAAAACCTCGGGAGAGAAATGGCCAGGTCTAACAATAGGCGTGAGTCAGTCGCTTTGCAGTGAGGTGATTTGATTTCCTGTTGCTCTGCTGTCTGGGCTGCTTGTTTGGGGGAACAAATCCTTATTAATGCTTTATCTATAACATCCTCGCTTCCACCGACAAGACCCCTCTGTGGATTATTTTCCTGACTTGTGCTGTGTATCACTTCCTCCTGCTCCCCAGCCGCGCAGCTGCTCCTGCTCCAGCTGCCTGCGCGGGGAGTTTTGGCAGAGCTCCTTAATGAATGCTGCTCCAAGATGCTTGGCTTAACTTCATGGCACCCATGAACATTTGTCCTTTCCCTCTAATCTTCTGAATTGCAGGATTGTTCAGTATTTGGGCTTTAGATCCTTCCTGGTTTTATTCAGGTGTGGAAAAGGGGAGAAGGGAGGGTGATGGAGGGGCTGTTCAAATACAAAGAAAAAAAGATAATGGTGTGGGGCTATGTTGTCCTAGTTCTTTCTCTTTTTTTTTTTTTTTTTATTGTGTGTCTATGCATTTATTTTAACTTCTCTGTTTGAAGGGGGGGAAGGAACCAGACTCTGACCTGTGTAACTAAAAAACAGCCCTAAATGAGAGAATTTCAATAAGTTTTCACAGGTGTATTAAAATAGGATAAGATTCCTGTTTCCTTAATGAAAATGGGAGCAATGTGTATCTTTCCACAACAGATATGAAACAAAGAGAACTAAGAAATGTGTTGGCATTCAAAAAAGCAGGAAAGTAACACTGTTCCTGTCACTGTTAGAAGGTTAAAATCCTGCCTAGCAGCCTATAAACTATTTAAACGATCCTACAGAAATTCCACTTACTGAATCATCTTTGGGATTTATAGCTCAATCCTTCACCCCAATTGAAGACCCAATGTACTCACAGCCCTGCCGGAAAATACACCTTAATGAGGGGAAATTGTAAAACTGGACTGAGGAAGAAAAAAAAAAAAAAGCCCTCTTCAGCAGAGGTCCTTGCTGCAGTCCTCGCTTCACATGGCCATTGAGATGATGGCAGCTGTGCTGCTGTGATCATATGTGACCTAGATTTTCCTCACAGTAGTCCTGCGCTCTCCCTGATCTTGTGTAGGCCTGAATGAATTGAATAGAAACATTTCTGGATGCTTTCAGAGAGCAATGATATCTTTTTCTCTCTCTTTTTCTTCAAACCACAGCATCTGTTCCCTTGTGGTTTTCTCCCTTTGCTCTCACACAGTGGTTATGAAAGAGGACAGGGCTGGCGTATAGCTTTAATTTGGGTAATGGTGGATGGGGAAATCAGGGCAGGTATGATTCCCCCTTGGTGCACTGCAACGCAGCAGAGTGTAAAACTTGACTCCGTGGATTTTTAGCACTGATTACATACAAAGGAAGATAGGAGGGCTGTTGGGAAGATTGAGGGGTGAGACACAAGCATTGGGAAGCCCTTGAGTTTCTGCAGTGACCGTGGGTCTGAGCCTGGTTTCAAGAATGCTTTTAAGTACCATTCACATTAAGCTCTTCTGCCAGGGCTCAGACATTACCCTAGTGCAAACACCTAATTCTCTGTGGGGAAAAATATTGGAGAGACTTGGCTCCTTGGTGCATACCCAAGCTCTTGTTAATGCTGTTTGGCTGGGTAAGGTGTGGGCAGGAATAAGCTCGTTATGTTACAGCACCCAGCAGAAAGTCCAAGACAGTCCCTGGCTGCTGGTATGGAGGCTGCCAGTCCTCAGACCCGCTCTCCTGAACGCAGCTTTTGACTTCTGGCACCCCAGCTCTGACACCGATACCATCTGTTTACTTGAACAAAAATCACTCCATTTGGAGGGTCTTGGTTAAGGTATTTGGAGGAAACTAGGCAGATCTTGTTTGATTTCCCTGGGGGTGGACAGCCAGGCCTTGAAGCAAAAAAGACTGAAGCAATCTGTAGGGCAAACCGCTACTATTTCCTTCCTTCCATGCAGATCCTGCTGACTGTTGAAAATTCAAGTTTCTAGGATCGAATGCAAATTTTTTTAAACATAAACCAAGCAGCTAGCACTTACAGTCAGAGTCCAGTGGAGACTTTCAGATACTGTTCTGACAGCAACAAAAATAAACGCTTATTCTCTGCCTCAGTTCATATGTAAAATGAAATTGTAGTGATCCCATCATCTGCTTTGCCGAGTGCTGTGAGGATGACTTCTCTTTAGTGCTGTCTTCAGTTACAGAGCTGTTCTGACAGTGGCGAGTGAGTGTTACAGGTGGTGGGTGGGGGTTCCTTCCGAAATTTTTATATAACTCCAATGTTATCTGTTCCTGTGATTGACTTGACACATGAATTTGAAACAGTTGGAGCTTCTCTCCCACTCTGGTGTAGCAAACTGGATGTGAAAATTACACTTCCCCCTGGGAGCTGATAGTTTGCTGTTGGGTGCATGGTGTTGTGTTCCTTTGTTCGCTGAACGTGGCACTTGGCAAGTGGTTTTTGCCACTTCGGGGTTGTCAGTTCTGTCTGCTAAAGACCAAGATAAGGCTCTACAAAAAGCCTTTCGCTCCAAAATAAATCTTCTCTGTAATGTACTGACTCAACGACAAAGGAACCAGGAGCTTAGAGGTGGTTTAGATTTTTTCTGCCCCGAAGTGCGCACTCTTCCCTTGCCATGCTTTTTATTTTAATGTGGTATTTCCTACCCTGCTGTAAACACCAGGGTGGTTTTTGTCTTGTGACTCCGCAGTGCTTTGCCACCACATTCCTTTCATAACGCATTGCTGATAGCACTAGATGTGCTGCTGGCTGCTTCCAAGGCTTATCAGAGGGTTTGTACCAAGAGCACTTAGATAATCCCATGAGGGGCTGCATTAGCAATAAGAAACCTGTATGAAGCACTGTTGTGATACATTTGTGACCAAGTAGTATAAAATACGTGGGAACAAATCTGTGGTCCTCCAGAAAGCTGTGATTTCAATACAGCCCAGTGAAGCAACATGTACAGTGTTCTGGTCCGTAATGCCGTTGTTTCCTTTGTAAAGTGACCTCAGTTACTTAACGACAGCAGAGTGGCAGGGCTGCAAAGCTGGGCGGCAGCATCTGTCCTTCCGAAGCCGGGTGTGAAATGCACATTGGCCATTATAAATGTACGCAACAAAAATGTGTGAAGTATTCATACAAGTAAAATTCACTTGGCTCTTATTTTTAGCTGAAGAAAAAAAGACCAAATTTGTCGTAGGGTTCACAAAAGCGTCTGAATACTTAAGGGATCAGCAGCAGCCATGACTTGATCCATCACAGTGCAATTTGCAGCTTTGCCTGTTGAGGTGAAGCCTCACCAGTTTTTACTGAGTTTTATTCTGTTGTATTATTCCTTATGCACCAACAGCATGTGGAATCGGACGTGAATTCAGAATTACTTTGCTTTCAAATTGCATGTAAATTGATTGATATTGATATTGTGCATTGATATTTTTTCTTGTATTTTGTGTTAGAGGTGCCAGTAAAAACAAATCACAGACCATCTAAATATATTGGATCCTGTTCTGTGCACCAGGCATTTTCCCTGTGATTTGACAGTTGTCTGAATGCTCAGCTCCTGATGGGGAAGAGAGACCGATACACAGGTAGGGACAAGGCAAAAGTCATAATTCATGGTCAAACAGGAATGAAAGGAAACTTTTGTCCTGAAGGGACTTCTCCTGTGTATTGTGTCAGGACTGTCACAACCTTCAGCTGCCAGAACAACCTCTAAGACAGTGGGATAAGTATCTAAATGTAGGAAGACAGCAGCAGTAGGTAATGAATCTGCAAAACTGGAGATACAATACATGCAGTCCAACTGCAGATCCAATTATAATCAATGTAGGTTGTTTTAGGGACTGTGCAAAAACCAGGATTTGACTTCACAAGATGAAATGAGAAATTTAACAGGGATGAAGAAAGGCGTTACCACGCTATTCATAACACTCCTTGTTAGAAGCTGCCAGCTTCTTCCTGCATAACATGAAGGAAGCTACAGGTGATGGAAAAATAAATTGGTCCCTCTGGGCATGGTGATTTTGACTATACATGTGTATTAGAGACGAGGCTGATGTGCTATGAACTGCAGGTGAAATGACAGCAGTGGTACATGGAAACCTGGTATGTGTCAGTGATGCTGCTCAGAAATGGTCAGGGAGTAATGCCACATTTTATTCAGGCTGAGGCTAAAATAAACCCTTCCAAAACCACAGAAGTTGCTTGCTGGAAGAGTAAATGGCAGATTGTGTGAATGCTTCTGAATTTGCTGCTCCCTTCTCACAACCGTATCTTGCAATGTGAGTCTTGCTGACACTATAGGAGAACATTATGGTACAATGAGGAATTGGATATAGTTTCCTACGGGTCAAGCTAGCTCCTTGTTGCTGGCTCATCTCCTTGTACACCCTTTTAAAGCACTGCATTGTACATGGGACTGAAAAATGTCTGCAGCTTTTATAACCCCCTATACGGCTTTGGCTTCAGTCTGAAGCACAGTTACATGGGCAGGGAGAAAATGTTCTCTGAATGAATCCACCAAAAACATAGCGCCTGTCCTGTAATAGCTGTGATTGGAGAATAGAAAACTAATAAACCAAAGTCTCATTTCTTCCCTTCTTGTAGATTACATACTGAAGGCTTCTGAAAAGTGCCTCTGTCTCTCAGCCGCAAGCTAATAGCAGAGACGACCTTAGAGTTTACATTAGTCAAATGTGCTGAAGAAGAAAAATTTGCTGGGTTTGCCTGGAGGATCACAGCTGGGGTACGTTTTAAATCTCATTGGACAGGGACAAAGTTTTTCAGTAGCTTTGTCTTATCTGGAATTGGACTGTCTAGAGCAGGATGCTTATGACCATCCCACTGAGGATGTCTCATGAAAACTTGAGCTATTGCCGTGGCCATGTGGCCATAGAGAGCAGCTGTAACTGGGCTATGGGTACTGGATTTGCATGGTTTCGTCTGGACTTATGTGAGGTGAGTGAACGGTGACAGACAGAAGGAACAGGCTTGTCTAGAGAATCTGTTTTCCAAGATTTGGTAGTCCAAGCAAAATTTAAGAGATGTGAAAACTGCTTTTGTCTTTGGCTGTGCTGCCCAGAAAGAACTGAGTGTGGCCAGATCTTGTTCACAATGCAAGTTTCCCAACGAGCTCAAGGTGAAAGGGAGCTCTCTTCAATCCTCTCCCACCAGGAGTGTGCATGATGAGCCTAGTCCTGGAAATCACCCATCCCTTGCTGATTCAATATATACAAATTTTATATGCATATAAAAATAGAAGATGGTCTTGCTATCTAAGAGAACTTATCACCTCTGTTCTCTAACCTTTCAGATGGTGTCTAACTTTCCTGTGGCCACTGTTGACAGCTTTACATCCGAAAGATT
The DNA here is from genome assembly GCA_033439905.1 of Ceryle rudis. Lineage (NCBI taxonomy): Eukaryota > Metazoa > Chordata > Aves > Coraciiformes > Cerylidae > Ceryle > Ceryle rudis. The sequence goes on from JAAGNO010019081.1 coordinate 80,495, forward strand.
TGTTTGTGGTCCATGCAGAGCTTTCTGAGGCTCCTCTCAGCTCTGTTGTAAACATGACGGTTCTCTCTTACAGTTCAGGTGCGCAAAGCTAATGACTAAGTGGCAGAGGAGAACCAGCCTTAGGGGGTTAATTTAGTGCTCTCTTTCAAGCTACAGCACATGATGCTTCTCTTTGGTAACAGGACTATAAGCTCACCTAGTGTGTGTAGTCGTGCTCCTTGTGATAACTGTCTGTAGGCTCAAACCAGTTTAAGGGGTAGAATGTCCCTTTCCAAGGGAGCTCATCATATATTCGTGGTGCTAGAAATTACCCGGATGTTAAAGCAGTACTTGAATTTTATCAAGAAAGACTGGAAATTGTGATCTGAGTATTTGGGCTCATATAAAAATCAAAGAGGTCCCATTTCGGCTATGGAAGAAGGCGTTCAATGGCAGCCTGAAGGCCAGTGATATCACAAGGATTGCTATCCTTTTCTCCAGGCTGATTTGGTTTTGTTGTCGTATTAATTATGTGCTCTAGCCCCCCAAATTAATGGCAAATTGACTGTGTTCTATTAATGAAATCACTGGTTGAGTCGCATTGTGGCAGTACCATTCTCTTCTTCCGTGACTTCTTAACTCTTACCTGGCTTTCCCCAGTCCTAATAAAATCACCCACTGGTCCTGCTGAGCGTATCCAATAGCACCTCCTAAAGGGAGGTGATAAGGTCCCTTCGAGTTACACAGCTGTCCCATCTCTGTTTTGTTCTCCTTCTCTTTTCCTCCTTGCCATCTTTGCTCTGCACAAACTACGCCCAGAATGGAGCAGTAGATTTTGTGTCGATGAGCTGTTGTACAGGGCATATCCTAACAAGCTGTTGCTTCTCCCTCAAGTTGCTTCTTTCACTGTCACCTTTTTCCCAAAGCTCTGTAGTCCAAACTCTCCCTGGCCTCCATAGACTGAGGACAGAGACAGCAGGGAAATGCTGCCTCAGATTAGTTTTTCTCTATAGTCCTTTTCCTGTATCTACACATTTTCTGTGTCTGGTGTATTGCATTTGGGGACAAAGATTTTCTTTTTGATACTGTGCAGATAATACGATGGTGAAATACAGCATTTGGTAAGTGGACAACCTGTAATCTTGTCTTCACAGCTCTTTTTCTTATGCTTACATCTTGAATGTGAGATTTAGATTTGCAATTTTCGTTCCTCTGCAGCGGAGCCACCCTGGCACAAAGCACTGGCTTTATTGCATGTAACAGGTCCTAGAAAGTTGCTTACTTCTTTATTTCTGATCTTGGCACAAATAACGCGGTATGAACAATTTCAATGCTGATCTCGTTATGAAGGTAGAACTTTTTCCTGGAACTCTACAATCATTTTTAGAAAAGAATTGGGAACAGTAAGAGTGAGTGACAGCTCTCCCCTCAAACCTTTTCTGTCAGCTGACAAGAAAGGATGCCTTTTGCTTCCTTTGCAAATAAACTGGACCAAATAGTACTAGTGATACCTGAAAATATCATGTTAAAAGTGGTAGTAAAAGGCAGCCCAGGTATCTGTGGAGAATGGACGTTGTTCTTATTCGGTCTTAGTCGTGATGAGAAACTTATCTTCCAGACCTAACTACATGACAGGCTATTTTGAGGAGATAGTCCCTTTACATGGCTTGACTGTTTAAGGCTTTTAAAAAGTATATATCAGAAGTAGGCAAAAGGATTCCATTAAAAAAATAATGCATGCAAATGAAAGCTCCTCCAATCTTTGAAAAATCTTTCTTAATATTATATAATAAGAAATACATAACTGTGCCTATTTTTAACATAATTTGCTTTCATTTGATGACATTCAATAGTAAGATTTATTATTACCCGCATGGAAAATATCCTGCCTGAGGGTGGTTGAAATAGATCCTGCAGACAAGTCATCAATCAGCTCATGTTTATCTCTTCAGAGATCAGTGATATCAGTGGCAGGAAGAATTTCAACCAATCCAAGACTATTTACTGATAATAAAAGGAAATGTTCATGTGGATTTATACTGAATCTCTCACCAGAGGTCACACAACATTTTTGCAGGAGGGCTGATTTATTGAGCCTCGTTTAAAGATGAGACATGGAGGGCTCAGAGGTGCCCAAGCTCCCTTCTCAGCCAGGGGCAGGAGCCCTTACCCTGACACATGTTCTGGCCATTGCTCCCTTTCTGGGAGAGGGTTACAACATTCCTTGTAGAGGGTGGCATACGGAGGGCTTTCAGATAATACTGGTCTCCCTGTCTCCATTGCTAACGAGTTCAGCTAAAAGGATTTAAGGCTAATCCAGACAAAAAGATCTTTCACAACAGATGAATAGCATGCAGAACGATTGTCTTACATTTCTAAGAAGTGAATTGTAGCTTATAACTTAACTCTGCCATCATTTTAAAGCAGAAGGTCTTATATTTGTGTCCCTGATAGAGGTTTTTCAAAATTTTATGACTACATTCAGAATATTTATAGGTATTGACAGCATGGTTCAGGACAAAGATCTGTTGTCCTTGAGACAAAATAACAACCCTGACTTTACCTACTATTTCCCTCTCAGTGTCTGGAACTAAACTGCAGTTGTTATTTAACCCGTGCGTGCTAGAAGTTTTCTTTCTCTCACTTTTGCTTTTTTTCCTTTGTAAAATTCAGTATTTCTACTTACTGAAACAAAGAGCACTTTGAATCACGCCATGAAGTGTATGTTTTTTAAAAAGTTATAAAGGGGTCTTTTTTTGTTTGATTTTTATGTTTCTGTCTAAGGAAATTTACTGGAACATTCACTTCTATTTGGGAGGAAACTTGCTCTATGTGGACAATAAAGATGTTAAGATCAGGATGAATGTCTATGGGAGATAATAATAGTGAATAAAAAAATGCACCAGTCCAGTACTCATATTTTCCAGGAACTGCAAGAACTCAGTTCTGGGTTGCGTTTTAAATCTAAGCCCCATTGTTCCTGGCTGGGTTCTGTGTCTGTCAGAAAGACTTCTTCTTTGTTCCTTTCAGCAGCTTCAATCTGAAGCATTTGGACCAGTTTCATATTTTAAGCAACAATTTCAAGATGTACGTGTATTTTCATCCTTCCAGCTTTAGAATGTAAAGCAAAGCATCTTTGTTTTACACGAGCAGAGTACATTGACACCGGCAAAAGTAATTTGACCTACGATGAGCCTGTGTGTGGGATGGCCAGCAGTTATCAATGGTACGTGATATGTGCCATTAATATATTGCTCCTCTTATGCCAGGGAACATGCCTTGTGAGGGAACACAGCGCTAGCGAGAGCTTCACCTCAGGCATCCTGATAGCCTGGCATATGTGTTGTGGCGATGCTGACATGATTTGTTCTCCTGAGAGATACAAGGTGGGTGAGAACACATTTTTTTCCTGTTGACGCTGTTGCACTTGGTAGCAATAAGCATACCTTGCAGTGTCAGAACCAGAACTTAGTTGTACCCTCTTACAGGTGAATGCCCTAGGCTGGCAGTACAGAGTTGTTTTTCTTCCTTTCTTTTCTTTCTTAGTCAATATGGTTCTTTTACAAAGCAAATGGCACTTCATCCATGAAGCACTGAGGGTGACCGACCTTCTGATGCTCTCCCATTCACCCTGGCTATGTTCAGGAGCCTGGGAAGCTGCTTCCTGTTCACAGATGGGATTTGTTAGTGGATAAAGTTACTCTCCTGTAAGAAAAGTTATTTGGAAATGCTGTCACTCTCCTTTATAACACCCACCAGTTAAATTTCTTCCCTTTCTCAATTCCCCCATAAGCTTTCCTGGCCCAGCCCAGCACCCACCTTTTGCCTCTGTGGCTGTGCTTGTTCTCTGGTGTCACATCACGTGTGAAACAGCCTTTCATACCAGGAATGACAAGAGTCCTAGATTTCTGTGTCACTTTGTATTTGTAAGCCCAGCTCTGCTATTGACTGATTGCTGGTCTGTGAGACGGCCGTGACAATACAACCTGGCAAATATTAGCCTGGAAAATACTCAGGAGCTTGTAGCCATCAGCAGACCTGGGGTCCCTAAGAGGTCGTTGTCAGCAGCGTGCAGGACGAAGCCATCCAGTACGATCGTGTTAGCACTAGCACAGAGCATGAACTCTGGAGAGGGGACTTGGCACTGGCTTATGCTCAAGGGCAATTGTTGGAGCAGCCTGTGAACAGGCAGCTTGCCAGCTAGATGGGCATAGCTGTGGACAGCTAATAGACCGTGTGTGTGCGCAGGGAAGGCAAGATGCACAGCTGGGAAATGGGACAGAGATTTCTATAAACTTCTGCTCTGAGGGGTAAGAGTACATTCAGGCGATGCCAGTCTGTGGAGGAGTAAATAAACGATTTCTGGCAGCTAAGACAGGTTCTTGGTCCGGCTGAATCTGACAGAATGCTGTGGGGGAGAACTGGAGATGTCATGGTTAATGAGTATGGAAATTATATCAGTAGCTTGGCCATCTAGGTTTTAAATGTTGTCAATCTCTCACATGCAGTACTTCAGTCTAACGTTTTCTGGCTGCCTAGTTTAAGGCGTAAAAGCAGCCAGCCTCTCTGTAATGAGTCGGTATCTATAGACAGCAAGCTGTTGATAGCAAAGCAGAAATCTTGGTGTCTCACCTCAACAAGTGACGTTTAATCAAAAAAGGTGGTGGGCAGGAGAAGAGGAAGAGTTGTTTTCTCTTGTTTTCACATCTTTGATTCACCTGACAAACTGAATTGCCCGTGATTTTCCCGTGTCCCTGCTAGGCCTGCAGGAGCATTGTCTCAATTCCTCCCTTCTCAGCTCTGTGCGCTCCAGCTCATGAGCTGTGCAGTGACCCTTTTTCCCAGCTCATTTTTGCATCCTGTAGTGTATTTAGAATCTGTGCCATGAATGCTGGGATAAGGAAAAACCTATTTACTGTAAACACATTGCTACCCAGCATTTCAGTCCAGCAAGGGATGATTAGCAAAATTCCCAGACAAGGTGTTGTGTATCTTTTAACTGGTGTGTGGAAAGGATCCTCCTCAAGTCTAATGATTCTGTGGCTGTTGCAGACATCCAAGTGGGCCTTGCTGTCTCCAGAAGAGACAGAAAGTGACTCTGGGAAGGCAGAGTGTGGAATCTGACACTACCATGTAATTGTGGAAAAATAGGCTGTATGCATTATTTATGAGCAGAAGGCTGGGCTTAATGTTAACAAGTGAGAAGAAAGTGGCTTTAAAATCCTTACTTTCTGCTCTTCCCTGTAAGAAAGGCTTCTGTTTTAAATTGCTTGCATTTTAGAGCAGGAGGGAGACAGAGCTGTTATTTATACCGTGCCTTATTTCATGTGCATGGTGTTGTACAAGATTGAGGGAGAGGCAGGGATTGCTCTCAGCCGTGCACTCTGTTCGCTCAGGCTGTGTCATGTGTGCTGCCCTCTAACTAGCTAATCCCAGTCACCTCCGGGCAAAAGATTTCACTGGAAGGCAGAAGCCAGCAGAATTACTACCAAGTTGGCATTTCCACTGGGCAGTGACAGTTTTTAAAGAGCTGAGGAGTTTTCTCTGAATAACAGTATCCGATAGAAGCCTTGCCCATGCCCTCTCCTTGTCCAGCTTTGGGGTTGGATGAGCTGATTTTGTGGCTTTTGTCCTCTTGTAGATCCCTCATCAGTGGGGTCTGTCCTATCTGGCACTGGGGTGTGTGCTGGAACTGACATGAGCAGTCCAGCTCCAGCTGTTGCAAAGTCTCCCTGCAAAGTCCCACAAATATGCTGGGGTTTGGGGTTTTTAGCTGTTTTCTGATGATTTTCTAGAGAAACTGTTCCTGGCTGGCTAATGTCAAGTTTTGCTTTTAATGATGGCAACATGTGATTATTGCCAGCAAAAAATATCATGTTCTAAAGAGCATGGGGTGCTGAGCTGCCTCCCTTCAGTGGAAAACAAAGCGTGGGCTGAGGCAGGGCAAGTCCCTCCCCTTGAGAGATCACCTTCATTACTGAGAAAATGTAGCGGTTACTGTCTGCACAGCAGTCACACATTAGAGGCCCCAAGCAGAGCTTGAACTCTTGCTGGACCTCTTTCCAGATAAGCACATCCATTAAAGACCACACCACTCCCCCCAGCAGGTGTAAATGACACTGGTGCTGGTGGCTACTAACTGTAGCCCTGCTTGGGTTGGGATCCACGGTTGGCACCTTTGTGCTGCAAATCAGCACTCGGCACTAATCCATGAGCTTGTATTTTGAGAAGTTGTATTCTGTTATCTTCTGCAGGTCCCAAAAGGTAAAAAACCTCTACTTTCTTCCCTTTGTAAAGGTCGATAACTTCTCCTGTCACTACTTCTGCGTTACAGCCGGTTGTCCTTCCTGTGTCATAAAATCCAGGTGCCTTTTTGCTTCCTGATATGATCCCAAGCAGCCAGAACTTTGTTTCTGGGAAGCAAATTAGCCCAGTGGGGTAAGATGTGAATAATTAGGTCTCTAAAAGTCAGGAAGCAAAAAGCGATCACCATTGTGCTGGAACTGATGGGGGGGAAAGTGCTCTGTTCCTTGATTTCTAACATTGGCTCATTGATTCTTCTCTTGGTTCAATCAGCAGTTAGTGCTTCTCCTTAATCCAGGTTCATAACTACTTAGGGGAGTGGGTTCTCAACAGAAATACCCCAGAGAAATCACAGCGGGGTGGGAGGGAAGCTGAAGAACACTGGGATCTTACCTATGGCCCAGAACAAATGCATTAGAGCAGGGAATTGCTGTTTCTAATAGGCCTCACTTGGAAGTTGCTTTGCAGACAGGTTTGTGGCTGCACAGCTTGCCCGTGTGTCCAGAGGGACCAGGAGACATGTACCTGAGTGTGAAAACAGGAGTGCTGGGAAGTTTTCTCCATCCCCAAGCTTATTATAGCAAAGAAGGTAATGGCAGGAAGGACTAAGGAATAAGGATGATTTTTGTAAAGGTGGGACTGGAATAGGAGAGCCTGGAGGTGAAGCACAGCGGTGGGGGAGGGAGGCAGCCCGAGTGGGGACTAGTGAGTCATGCATCCTCCGGCAAGAAGCACTGACTCACTGGGAAGATGATCACTCTGCTCTTCCCTTTCTCTGAAGACTGAGGCATAGTCAATTGATGCTCAGCTATACTCTGCAAGCTCCCTGGTTAGAGAGTGAGATGTAGAAGGGAACAAGGGGGAGATCATGGAAAGCTGAAGTGAGAGGCAGTGGTGAACCCTGGCAAGCGCAGCCTGAGTGGCTGGTGTTTCTGCAGAGGATTTCTGCAGCAGCTGGAGGGGAGATCCCCTGGTGCATGGGCTGCATGGGGAACACCAGTACAGCTCTTACAGCTGGGCTATGCACCAGTCTTCAATCCCTCTTCGTGTATGGGGTCAGGGCTCAGATGCTGTCAGCACTGCTGCTCCCACTGAGGCACACAAACTCCTTGGGAGCCAGATTGTGTAGCATGCCACCCACCTCCGCTGTGGATTAAAGTTAAGTATAATCAATGGGGATGTAGTTCTGATGTTTGTTAACCGCCTAACCTTCTGTCCTGCTCATAATGCTTAACAGGTAAGGAGAGCCATCACTTAGTCTGCAGCATCTACATATTTCTGAAAGAAAATAGATCTTTTTGTTACTTATGTACACAGGAGAGTAATTCCGCATGGCTGAGGAAAGGGACTAGAGGGCCATGTGATTTCTTCCTCCTCTGAGAAAGAAGGAAAGAAAATGTCTGTAAAGCAGATTTGCGCTCAGATTGTTACAGCTAGAAAGAGATTTCTTACAAATGAAGTGTAAGGAGCCCTAATACGCAATACGGTGTTGTAATTATTTTCAAAGCAGCGAATGACTCCGAGTGTGTTTTTGCAGCGAGTATTGAGGGCTGGGGCTGTAACTGCAGAGTGCAGCCAGTCCCCAACTCTGGGATCAGAAAATGGGGTAGCAATTGCAAGTCAGTGCCGCAATTTTCTTTCGCTTTACAAGTTTTATGTTGGTAATGTGAAGTAATTAATGAACCAGAGCATTGCTGCAGAGGGGGAATAATTTTAATGCTCTTTTTAAAGACGCTACTAAATCAATGGGGCAGTTTAAAAAGGAATGATAGCCTGGAGATTAGGAAACTTAATACAAGAAAATAGGCAGGGTTTTGAGAGTGATTGAATCTCACGTAGGCAGGTAGTTTGTAATCTGCTGTGTGGGCAGTTGCGTGTTTGGCATACACTGGCAAAGGCAGAACTTGCTGACTTTTAGGCCTAACTAAAGACTCTGTGGTCTTGGTCAGAAGTAAAGGTCCCCAGAACTCGGAAAAGGTGCTGAGAGCTGGTAAAGCACAAGCCACGCTCCTGCTTTCCACTGTGCAGGGGCAGTATTTTTCCACTGCTGTCATAGGTCTTCTGATGACCAGCTACACAAGTGATGTCTACATGGTCTTCTGAAGGCAGATACGAGCTTACTCTGGCCGCTGTCCAACAGAACCAGAAGCCATGTAGCTGCAGCTAATGTGCTACATGCCCAAATTACTGTGGCCTGCTGAGAGGCAGGATATTAGCTTGGGCTTAGGGCTCTGGCCAGCTCAGACCATGAGTAAAGCAAGTTTTTATCTGCATGCGGGAAAGCATGTAGATAAGGATAGCCAACTTGCACAGGATTTGGAAAGCCATTTTTATTATCTATTAGGGCAAAGTATCTGACCCCATGAAGATCAGGCAGACACAACTTACTGTGCATCCTGCCCCAAGCTCAAAGAGCAACACCACATGGTTGGCATCAGAGCCAGCCAGCTTCTCAGTGGCCAAAGAAAACGGCTTTATGGGCTTGATCCAAATTCTGTGGGCCTCCAGTTGGCTATCCCTGTTGTAGGCATACCCAGAGTTTCTTTTCTGTTTTGGCTGGCAGTGACTCATTAGGGACAGGAAGGGTTTGAATTCAGTCTTCACTGGCTCTGAGTTTTTGCAGGAGCTGTATAATGTGACATCTGATTGTCCACATTGAATCCTGAACCTTGAAGGTATGCTGGCACATGTAATGGGCTTGTGCAGTCCAACTCTTAACTAAGAAGAAAGGCTGTCTCCAGTTTGGATGGATATCTTTGCTAGGTTTTCTTCCTAATATTTTTTTTTTTAATGGTCTTGATTTTGAAGACCATTTAAGACATTTCACCACGTACGATTATTGAATGTCAATGAAGACACACTCTGGGTGTGCGTATGTACACATACTATATATAATAGAAGCAAGCAGTTATGTTTGTATGTAAGTACATGCACAATTCAGTCTGGCTCATCCTATGAGAATGATACCAGAGATACTAAGGATCCACAGCAAAGACTAAGAATGCAGTATACTCTGTACTAGGCAGTATCATGGTGCAGTGAGTCAGGGACATTTTTTACCTTTCACTCAAAACACATAGCTCCCTTCTCCTGCTTTTATGTTCCCCTATCTTCAACATTTCTGGAACATTAGAGCATTTTAAAAGCAGGAATTTGAGTAACTGAGACATTTACTGAGGATAGAGCTACAATTTGAACAGGAAGAAGCTTTAATTAAAGCAAACCCATCGTGTGAAATCCTGGCCCTAACAGGGTCAACAGCATAACCCTCACCAACGCTCCATGGTGTCAGGATTTTCCTTGTATCTTGTAACACTTGCCTTTACTGAATTTGAGGCACTAGTCCTATAATGGAACAGATAAGCTAAAAATAGAAAACAGTCTGACCTAAAATAGTTTGACATCCATATCATACTGCTTATTGTCTGAGAATACATCTAAATGACATGTTGATTAATCCCAAACTGAGGAAAATGTGATTCATTGGAAAGAACTGGGATCGTACCAATAATTCAGTACCAGAAGCTACACGGCCGTCGACTCAGTGTGCAATGTTTCCAGTAAAACTTTATTTTCAAGCTGTCAGATTCATCTGCCATTTTCCCAGCTACTTTGGTTCACTTCTGAGTGGCCTGGATGAAATATTCCAATCCAGTTCAAGTGGGCTATCAGCTACTTTACTAAAGCAACTTTTTCCTCTGCCTTTTACTGAAAACAAAACAGTCACATCAAGTCAGGTTGCTGTGAGTGGCTTTTAAGAGAGATGTCGGTTGCACTTAGCACACAGCTGGGGCCAAAGCGAAGCCGTGTAAGTGCCTGAGCTATTCAGCTGGAAATTACATCTTGTGCAGGAACCTAAATGTCAAGTTCCCCAGTTCCCTTCACAGCCAGAACTCCAACAACTCCCCTTTTCCCATGACTCTTCTTCACTTTCCTACAGATGTAACTGTGCTTTCCTTCAGATACAATAAATCATAGATGGGAATGCCACAATCTAAAGCAAGGCGAGCTGTCACCCAGGACTTCAGATGACGCTTAGCCACATTAACGAGTAAACAGAGCCTACAGGAAAGATGCCTTTTGAAATGCACTGTTTGTGTCAGCCGTGCTAAAACTAACGAACCAAAACAATGAGGGGAAAAGAGGGAGTCATCAGATGCACCTAAAGCTATAGGCTATAAAGTCAGATCGGTCAAGAAAAGCTCAAATAAGAGCAAATTTTTGGGACAGTACATAAATTATATTTTGCAGTAAGACTTACTCCCTGCCTTGTGATGAGAGGAAAGCACTAAAAGAAAGACTAAATGTAACCATGTGAAGAGAAGGGAGCAGGAGTGAATGTGTTTCTTATTTTGGAACCTTCTCATGGCAAACAAGCAAGACTCGAGCCAAGATCTTCAGGACACAGAAGGAAGTTGGAACCGTTACACTGCCGCATGGCTCATGAGCAAGCTGGCGTGAAGAAAGGGATCAGCTATACATTGTTTAGAAGGAGCCACACAGAGCATGCAGTATAACATGGCTCCCCAGGGCATTTGGAGGCAATGACTATCAACAGTCAGTGGAACTGGTCCAAATTTACAGCCATGTAACAATGATAACTTCACTCTTGATGATGGAGGAACAAAAATGTGCACCAGAAAAAAAGAAATGGCTGGTGGTAGGGTATGGAAATGGTGCTGGGGAAATGGCTTTGCTTTGCTTGCTATTGCTAGTTCCCTCAATTCTGACTCTTGTAGTACACGTTCTAAAACTAGTTACTCTTCTGTTGAACCACTCCTTAAATAATAATCCTCTGAAGGAACCTTTCAGATCACTAACATGATGAGAGGAAAGCAACTACAGTTCTTCTATTCGTGGTTACTTCACGTTGATTCAAACAAAAGTGCTTGGTCTTGAATTAACAATAGCTGTGGTTTAGGTTTTCTTCCTTCAGTGATCCCCAAATTATGCTTGCGTGCATAATTTGGTACTAGAGGCAGAATAAACATCAGCTGTAATAGCTGAACTTTTGAGGTTAATATTAAGGCTAAGTACATAACATTTATTTTCTTCTGAAGAAAGCATGTATACTCTGGTTGAGGGGGAAGATGAAAACCGTGTCTGTGAGAGCAATGGCTGATGGCTTAGTTCTGCATGATAAAATAAATAACTTCGATTAACTTCAAGCTCCAGTACCTCAGATGTTTGTTGTCGCAGAGCAGCAGCTTGGCTGATGGGCAGCTCTGGTGTAGTCGACATGTGTTAGCTGAAATTGCTCAATTTACATGGAGTACTTCAATCTGCTGTTTTAGAAGTTTCTGTCTTACATAGACTAGCATTTCAGCTTTTGAATAAATGGAGGACTTGTAAGGGTCATTAAAAAAATTGCCAAAGCTTCTGCAAATGCTATGGGCCAGATTGCTGACTGAGATGCATAGCATGCACGTGTCACTGCAGATACTTCCCAGATAATAGTACTGATTGAGATTTTAATCTGGACAAAGTGCTGGAGGCAACTTTCTTTCCAACACTCAATTATCCAGATAATAATATGTGCTTTTTTTTAATTCTGTGTTCAAAATGTGTGGTCTGCTGCAACTGTGCAGTGTGCGTACAGCACTCTTTGGAGAGGGGGGAAAAGCCCCACTGAACAACATTCATACGACTGCAAAGAGTGCTTACAGCACAAGTCCCAGAGTGTGGAGGGCAATGTAATTTTACTGTGGATGAATAAGCCAAGTAACTACCATGAGAAAGGGCTACATTTCTTCCTACAGGCTGCAGGATGACTCCTTACTGGTTCTCAGCAGCCACAGAGGAATAAATGTGAAGCACAGCCTGCTGTTAGGGCTACTTAGTATGTTGTAGGGGCAAGACTATATTTTTTTTTTTTTGTGCGTATGCATCTTGTATCCTCCCTAGTGGGATGCTGATCCATAACAGTCTTCTAAAATCTCACACAACACAAAGAATTCAGACTAGTTTCCCACGGACGTTCTGCATAAAAGAATTTCTTAGGAGAGATAAATCAGCCAGGAAATGGGGACTAGGGGACCAAATTCCTTCATTCAACGCAATCTCCCATTGGTAAAGGATTAAACAAATTGTCCCTATATGACTAATCCCAACTATGCTTCCCTAATTTCAACAACAGTTGATAGAGATGAAGGGAGAAGCCATTTGAGAAAATCAAGCTTTATTTGCTTTCTTTTCATCAGGAGTTTTTCTGCTAGATTGAATTACTAATAACACTTTGTTTATTAAAAATTATGAAACCTAGATTTACTTTTCTGTATCTTTATTATCTTGTGGTCCTTAATACTTTTCATCAAGCTCAAGGAATGAAAACAAACTCAGCTGTTTCATGTTTGTTCACAATTGACTTTTACCAGGATCATATTAGCATTGTTACATACTCGTTATTAAATGATGGCAGGGGGCACATCTCTGAGACAGCGCAGAACACCCGTTACTACCTTCAGCAGTTTTCAACTGAAAGTGATAGAGGGTACCAAATCTGCTAGGAGAGAGAGGGAAGGTATTGTTACTTTCACAGCTACCTCTCTCTCTTAGCAGAGATAGCTGTGAATTTGGCTCACTTTCTTTGTTTATGTCTAATTGTATTTATTGCTTGAAGTGTGTGCACATGCCCTAGGCAACACACATAAGAATTTTGGCTTTTTACAGCTAGTTGAAAGTCTTTCCATTTATGTTAGATTAAGCTGTATTTGATTTAGTTAAGCTAGTGCTGGGTAGCCCCTTTTATTCAGGACTAAGAGCGATTTGTGTCAATTTACCTTAAATCCATTCCTAATTGACTTGCACTGAACTGAACTAACACCTGATTTATACCCTTAATTATCCCATTTTAACCAACAGCTCAGGCACGCTGTCCAGTTCCAGCAACTTAACGAGTTACCGCACATCAGTTGAGGCACGGTAAGTGCAGCCTGCCTTTCTTTAGCCTGCAGCGAACGTGAGGTTCACTGTGTCAGCTTAACCGCAGGGCCAAGAAAAAGAAAAGTCTAAACTGGTTTCTTCCACCCGAGATGGCCACAGGCAAAGAGCAAACACACATGGTCAATTACCGTGGCTCAGATGCTGCATGGGAAGTTGTCAAGCATGTCAGGACGTGAATGAGATCACTCATTCATGTATTCAGACCCTGAAAGTATAATTTTAAACTGGTGTTACATAAACAAGCGTAACTACAGAGATGGACACATGGACAAATTAGCGTGGGGATAACAAGTCCTTATGTGTCGGCTTTTTCCATGTGCATACCTGCATGCAGTGCTGGGTGACTTGAGGTAGCCTCACCCTCTTGTACCCAGGAGGAAGGTATAGCTAACGTATGGTAAATGCAGAACCTGGCTTCCGTTGGAATAATGGGTTTAACCTAGTTTAGAACAGCTCAACTTGGCTAAAGTGTAATAAAATGGATTTAAACCACTTCTACACCAGTTGAACTCTACCTGTTGCATATTTTACTCTTTGCTTAGGTGGTGCAGTTTTGCAGGTCAAATATTTGAATTAAAAAGAGACTTTCCATTGACTTTATAGAGCAGTATTTTACACAGAAGCTTGGAGACCCTTCATTTTAAGGATGAACTCGCATCTTTCTTCAAAACCATTGAAAAAAACCCAAACCCCACGATAAATAATATAAGAAACTCAACAATCCCAAACTTTCAGCTTTCCTCCCAGATAACACTTGCTTTCTTACTCCACCCTGTGGGAGAGCTAAGAAGAAATTTGCATCTATCTAATGAGGAACACCACAGAATTTTCTAAACTGAAATTAAAGATACAAAAGTTCCAAATGCAGGCTGAGTCTTAGACCCTTTGAAATGATGACTGGGGCCAATGAAACAGGATCAAACACCAAAACTCTGGATGCTTTTCTTTTTCATTCAGTAACATGAGCTCAATCTCAGTTAAGCTTTCTCGACTTCCCCATAATGAAAGGAAAGGCATTGGGTTAGTTTATGTGAGATCGCATGCATTGATTCAACGCATGGCTGCAGGACAGCCATTATTATCTTGGCTCACACGGACACGTTTTGAACACTGCTTCTCCCTGCTATCAGCCACTGCCACCTCTGCAGTAATGTGACAGCAAGAGAAGAAGGATGGGAAGGCGATAAAGTTTGCCCACGCAAGTAGAAAGAACTTTCTGTCCAAAGCCAGCTGGCTTGGTTTGGAAATGAAATGGCATTTTAGCATGAGGTGACCTGTTTACATGTGTATGAGAGCTCTGTCTCAAAACACGTGTCCTAGATGCAACAGCGGGGTCTGCAAAGTAGTTTATCATCAAGTAACCATAGGAAACAGGTGAGCTGTCTCAGTGCCAGTTTGTCTTTAAACTGTTTGACAGATAAGAAACCGTTTTCAGAGATTGCAACAAATGTGCTGCCGCATTTCATGGTTAGAACCAAGCATATTTTTAGTAAAGGGTTGAGAAAGTATGTAATAATCCTAAATCAGAGCCAAGAAAACCACAAACCCCTTAACAAACGCCTGTTCAGATACAGAATTCAGGAACGCACACCAGTTGATCCACGTTAACACTCTGGTTAAATTTTTAAGGCTTGTTTTCCAAACTATCCCAAACCTCTAACAGAGGATCAGTGGCATTTCATTTCTGCCTTTACCTGAAAGGGACAGAGGGAGGAGGGAAGCTGATGTCAGTTATTTATCCTGCAGGGCCCAGACTGATCATCCTCCACCTACACCCAAAGAAATCAACAGGAAATACACCCAAGCCACATTTCTGCTGAGAAGTCTGGACACCATTATAAAAGACCCAAAATGCACCCTGTAAACTGCTTGAGTTTAAGAATTGAACTTTATTTCCTAAATTACCTGCTTTAAAAGTCTCTTTGTTATGCCTTGTACATTATAACAGATCAGGCAGAGCCATGGCAGGCTCTGTATATGAAGCCAATGAGATCAGGGCAATAAAGTGTGCCTTTTCATGTGTGCAGTGTGGACCGTGGAGTTTACAGTGAAACAGACAGTGCAGCAAAAAATAACACTTAAAGTTACATGTTAAGAGCAGTGCTATGCTAGCTGATTGCAGTGGGAGCTGAGGGTGCTCTGCACAAGTCAGGAGCAACTTACCAGGCTTTTAAGAGTTCCGTGAGTCTTTTGTCATTTGAAGAGGCCCCATCAACTTCAAATCTACTTTTTAAAGTAGTTCAAAGACTTTTCAGGTATTATGGTCTCCTACATCTATTTCTGTCCCTTTTGTTTCCTAACAGCATGGAATAGTGACCACGTATACTGCTGTCAAATATAGAAATTAAACTTGCAGAAAAAAGGAGACATTTTGTCTTTAATCTCTTGGAAAATCTTCCAGACTAAAGCCTAGTTCTTAAATTGATAATATCCCTTTAAGAATTTATTTGCCAGGTAATATTAGAAGAAAAAAGACTTTAAGGTCAGTTTGAACATTAAAAAGACCCTCTTTTAAATCAATTTCAAATCTGTATTAGAGATAATGGCAAGCAGTGGTTGAATAGGTCTCCAGATATATTCTACACTTTAACAATGCAAATAACTTTAAAATCCTTTCAAAAGATTTTTGGCTCTTTGAAAAGTGGGCAAGATCTATCCTAAGAAATACTTTGTTGCATAAAAATAATACACATAGTTTAGTGTTGCAATATAGGACAGTCATAATATGTATAAAGTTACAAAATTATTAACAGACGAAGGCCTGCAGTTTTTGAATAATATAGTTAATATGACTGTATTCTAGAGGGGG
This sequence comes from Ceryle rudis, assembly GCA_033439905.1. Taxonomy (NCBI): domain Eukaryota; kingdom Metazoa; phylum Chordata; class Aves; order Coraciiformes; family Cerylidae; genus Ceryle; species Ceryle rudis. Next base: position 96,528 of record JAAGNO010019081.1, read on the forward strand.
GAAATAATACGATGCCATCAGAAGAGTACATTTTAATAACAAAAATATTGAACGTAACTATTTTTCTTTAGATCTGCTAAGCAATCTGTGTGTTCTCTATAAGATGTCAAACTATATACTGTGCATATGTACACTTTGCTCTCTCTATAAATATACATGTGCATGACACATTTCTAAAAGCAGTAAATGAGTGCTGGGGAAATACAGAAACAATGAAGTTCCTAAGAGAGGCTTATTTTTTCAAGTTATTAAAAGAAGGTGGCAAGCATTCATGAGGATATGAAAATTTAAAGCCGTCTGCAGGAAACTCTGAAAACCTCTGGTTAAGGCTGCTGCCAAAAAATCTCAGCTATGTTATGTCAGAATGTTTAATTGCAAGCTGCAATTTTAATGAATGGAAAGATATGGTAAAAGCAGGAAGTTTCTGAAGCAACATCGAGCAACCATGAAAATAAAATGCCAAAGGTTGTAATCTTGGATGCTGTTGGAAGCAGGAATTTCCATCCACGCTGTGACTCCTTTTCCTACTGTGCAGAATTTGCCAGCTGTCTGGCCGAGGAGAGGTGAGCTGAGCTGTGCTGGGCTCAAGGCAGGACTTGCTACGTCTGTGTGAAGAAGTCAACTTCTTTGTGTTTGTCATTATGGGTGTTTACAGAAATGCAGCTTAGGAGTAAGGGGAGGAAAGGCAAATGTCAGAGTGCATTAAATAACGTATTTTCTTTACTTTCCAAGAAGCTTGCTCGCAGCGTGATGTTACTATTTATATCAGATCTCCTAAACCCAGCTGTTGGTTCCTGTTAACATGCAGAATGGTGAGAAAATCCCAGCAGAAGAGCGTGAATCCCAGCGTGACTTGTGTTCTGTCATTGTGAGGACCTATAAAATATCACAAGTTTTGCTGAGGTATGGCTCAGGCACGCACCCAGCGAGGCACGCCATACAAATATTTCCCGTGTTGATCCTCCAGCATTAGAAGGCCAACAGCAAAGCAAAATGAAAAGTGCCAAATTCTGCAACAGACGACTTCAGCTAACTGAGCTCAAACCCCTGGCTGGAAAAGTTTGAAAGAGAACTTTTACCTGTAACTCAGAACTAGCAAATATACTGTACACCCACATTACAGCATTCTTAGACAAGCTGTGTCTGATCTAATCTTATGTACCTTGGCCACAAGTTTTGGAAAAACAAATATTCCCAAGGCAATCAGATTACTGAATGCACCATATAACGATGTGGAAAGATCAGTGGTTTACAGAGGGCAGTTTATGAAATGGATTGAGTGAATTTAATTCGTGCATTGTCAGGCAATTTGGACTTAACTAAAATAAGGAAATCTTTACTTGATTATATCTGTTTTTAGTGGAACACCAGAGCCAAATAGGAGTGGAACAGCAATACTCCCGAGCACGCAGACAGGGAGGTCAGGGGAGTTTGCTGCAAGCCAGCGTTGCGAGAGTGAAAGTCTGTGTCTGTGTCTGTACTGACGTGGTCATTACGGGGTTAACAGGGCTACCCAAAGCCCTTATGGAAAAGAACCATTATCTGCTCCTCTCTGATTTCCTGCTCCCTAGGTGGGAGTCCCCCCTGGTCCTATTCTTTGTTTCTAACAAGTTCCCATCCTGAAAGGCTGCGAGTACAATTTCATTTTGTTGCACTAAGTAGCCCCTTGCAAAATCTTCATTCATGGAGTTTTTCCACCATTGTAAACGAAACAATGTTAGGAATTAATCTGGCCGTCGATTTGAAGAAACCTTGTTCTTAAAAGCTTGTTCTTAGACCCTCCTTCCCTATGAAGGATAACTTAATTGTTCGACAAATATGTAAAAGCTACATAACATCCCCTACTCCTCTTATCTATAGTTTTCAAGTCCTGCATTTTTTTGTTCGTTGGTTTGGGTTTGGGGTTTTTTTTACAAAGTTCACCTTTAGAAGCAAGAGACTTAAGAATTTTTCTCTAGGACACAAGATGAAAAACCTGATTTCTGGAGTATAAGGAACATTTGAAAGCAGCTCTGAGAAACAGGCCGTGGTACATCTGGGGAGTGTTTTGTAAGGTCCTAAACTGCAAGTTAATAGTGGAGATACGATTTTGGTGGTAGTGCCTCCAAAATACTTTGAAGGGGTGGGTGGAAATGCACTGGAATAGAGATGCAAGGGAAAGCTTTATTGCCATAACAACTGCTGGATGATCGCTCTGTTCAACTGTGAGGCTATTTAGTTAAAATTAAAAATACTGTGTCCTTTTCTCCCCCATTATTTTCCTTTATATTTGTTATTTCTCTGGGTTTCGTTTTCCTTGGATATCATGGCAATTACACTGCCTGCTATTTGGCCAAGGGAAGCGATTTCAGGTGCTTCTTTTTAGTCTCTGGGTTCTACCTAAGATGGGCAGAAATGTGTTCAGCGGTTGTTACCTCTCAAGAGCAATCCTAGCAGATGCTTGCGGTAATTTTTCACTTGTCATATTGACACTTGAGTGTGATGTTCTCTGGGGCTTTGTTATGCTGCTGCTTCGATGGTCTTACAAAGATCATCATTTTTTTCTCCGCAGTGTGGATTTTTCTTAATCACCTCCAGCTTTGCGTCCTTTGGATTATCCAGCTGCATTTGGCCTTTGCAGTTGTCCTGGAAATTAAACCGAGTGCAGAACGTGGCCATTAAGTCATGTAGAGATTTTAGTCATTTTGATATGTAAATTCTTCTGTGATTTTTATTTGCATCACCCTAAGGGGAGATATTTTTCCTTTATGCTATTGTGACGTGTGAGAACATCTGTGACCTCCCCGCCACCCATTCTTTTTCACTAGCAGTCCCAAGGGGGGGCCGTAGTAGCAGATGCAGCGGCACATCATCGCATATGGAAAACAACATCTGTAATTTCAATTGGGTGCCATGGTTTGCACTTCCTTTACTCAATTGTTACACGAGGCAGTGTTTCAATTGCGGGAGGAATGCATTTCAGTGGGAAAGACGCCGCTCTATACCCCTTAACTATTGTTCGCAAGGCACATTCAGAAATCCCCAGAGCAACACGAGCTATGCTTATTCCTGTAGTGCCACTGAAAGCCACAGATTAGAACCAATTATTTATCTCGTTGGCTTCCTGCTTTATTTTTGCCAGTTTAGAATAATATGATTCCGTACTGAAAATAATTAATGAGTATATCCAGAAGTCCTTGCTCAGGCCTTGCTTCGGTGTCTTACTCAGATTCCCACTGACTTTTATAACTCCAAGAATTCAGGATTTCACCCGACATTTTTCCGGCATATTCTGCTCATGAGAGGATTCCATGGTATTAATCACTAGATTCTAGTTATGGGCCTTACAGATATTGTGGATGATAGGGATGGTGAGGAAGAAGAGAATAAACCCTATTCATAGAAAAATCAATTCTATTAGACTGTTCATGTCGAGAATTGTAAGAAAACTGTATGTATTTAAATCTCTTCCAGATTATTATAGGTCGGTAACAATCAGCTTGGGAATACACTAGGAGGTGGCAGTTATTTGTATTTTGTTGTTTCTTTGTCTTTCACACCTGTTGTCAGCTTTTTCCTCCATCCACGGTAAGAAGCTCTTAATCTTCCACTTCTGTTTTGAATGAAAGGTGGGTGTTTCAGAAGTTGTTCAGCTTTCTTTACTGGCTGTGTTTTTAAATCCCGAGTGAACCATACATTAGAAATCTTGAACTTCAAAATGTCTGAGAGCTGTGAATGACTGCTTCCATTTAAGCTACGTGTTTGGAAACCCTAGACAGCAGAAATCTGGGGGGTTTTGGGGAATAATCTTGAAGGATCTACCTTTTTCCTTTCCAGTGCTGTGGTTATAACACTATGAGTTGGGTGTTCCTCTCATCATTTCTTGCATCTTGTTTTCAAACCATTTGTGGAGCTACTTCTTTTTGTGCTCAATTAATGATATAGTCTCCCAGATATAAAAAACACCCTCTAATTTCTGTTTTCCAGGCAAAGCACCTCGGATTCCCATGTCCTGAAGCGGAAGATGTGCACTCCCCATCAGTGATTCTAGTGCTTTGAAATGGCTCCCATCGTTCCACTCTGAGGCTGCGGGTATCTTGCAGGATAAATCTGGAGAGACTGTACAGCACAGATGATTTCTGGCAAGGATCTTTTTATCATCAAAATTTTATTTTTGGGTCATTCTTCAGCTGCTGCCTTCTGTGAAGGAGAAAGACGCCAAATTTATGTCTTTTATTATATATTCCCGAGCAGTCTTTTCTACTTAAAGCAAAATTAATGGGAACTCTGACAAAGATGATGTGGAGAGGGATGGAGGAAGAACCAAGGTGGACTGTCATCTTAACCTGAAAGTGAAGACAGAGCTCATGTCCTCACAGAGCACTCATTTTCACAGAAATCCAGTCAGAAAAAATATTAATTAAAAAAAGTAATTAAAATATATGTATGTGGTGGTGCTTTCGGTGAGGGTGACAGAGGTAGCTGGGCTGTTTGCAGGTGGGAACTGGTGTTGCTGTCCCACTGCATCCTCTCGTTACCAGGTCTTCTAAGAGGGTGGAGGGCTAATTATGGAGACATGTTTTAATTAACCCAAGGCCGTGGTTCTGGGCCCGAACAGACAAGGTTTGCCTTGCTGGAGGGATGAGAGCGGGCGAACCGGCTCCCCAGGGACTTTCCCCCTCTTGTTTCTCCTCC
>JAAGNO010019082.1:5359-42654 GCA_033439905.1 Ceryle rudis
TCAGAGACAAGCCAGGCTGCACAGGCTGGTCCAACACCGGCAGTGCTCGTGCCACACCAGAAGCCACAGAACTCCTGCTGATTGTGCACCATAAAACTGAAGCCCTTCCAAGAGTGAAGCCTCCATCCCGACTGTGCTCTCACATCCTTTGCTTCTAAGACACAAACCTTTGTTTGTGATTTTATGTTGTACTAGTTTCTTAATGGATATTTTTAATGGATGCATTTAAATATTACAAATTTGTTGATGAATAAACTAATGAGTATAGTTTTGGTACCAACCATAAAAAGGAAGAAAGTCAGAGGGCACCAAGTCATACAGTTTCTAGACTAGCTCATACAGAAATAAAATCACGAGGATGACAAAAACAGTGTGACAAAAGGAAAGGACAATAAGGAACAAGACAAAGGAGAAAAAATCCTATTTGTTTAAAATAAGCCTTTTCTGTAGCCATAATACAATAGCTAAAGCAACTTTCTGGCTTGCAACTTGCAAGAAAAGCAGCTCTTCCAGTGCCTGACACCCAAAACTTCCTCACTTCTTAAAAGCTCTCTCCAAAGAAGCCCAACACTAGACTGCATTTTTCAGAACACTTTCATACAAGCATCTACAATCATGTTTGGGATGATGGCTTTAAACATTTTAGCATTAACACTGAATTTCTGTCTGCAGTGACACTTTGGATGCTCCACAGCAGCACAGGAAGCTGCAGCAGTATGACCGTAATAGGATCCAGGCACAGTGTGCTTGATAAACCAGAAATAAATGACATCTCCAAGCAGGCATGAACACAATGTCTTAAGCTGTACAGGAGAGAGAACGGCGCTGTTGGAGGCCTTCAGTTCTGTGAATAAAGATGCTCTCTAAATCAAGATAAGCAGACATAAAACAGACATGCAGGGCACTTCTGCAGCTCCAGCTCCAGTCACAAACCAAAGCTCCATCAGGCATTACATAAGGATGAAAAGACTAGTGCTATGGATGGGATCTATCTTTGCTCTCATCTTCAGGTCATTGCAATAGGCCAGCAGAAACCAGAGGCACTAAGCAGAAGTTAAGAAAGGAAATCTTACAGCTCCCTGACAGGAGGTTGGAGCCAGGTGGGGTCGGTCTCTTCTCCCAAGAAACAAGTGACAGGGCAAGAGAAACTGTCCTCAAGTTGCACCAGGGGAGGTTTAGGTTGGACCTGAGGAACAATTTCTACCCTGCAAGGGCTGTCAAGGCCTGGCCCAGGCTGCCCAGGACACTGGTGGAGTCCCCATGATCCCTGGAGGGGTTCCCAAGCCATGGAGATGTGGTGCTGAGGGACATGGTTTAGTGGTGACCTAGCAGCGCTGGGTTAATGGCTGGACTCCATGAACTCAAAGGTCTTTTCCTACTGAAACAATTTGATGATTCTGTCTCAGAGAGCAAAACACAACGCTCAGCTGTTCAGCCTCAGTTCAGTCAAAATGCTGTGGAAGGTTTTCCCATTTCTGAGTGGGCCTTGTGGGCAGGACAAGCTGAAAGCACTGCAACTGTTTAGTGCTGTGTAGTCAGGAAGATGCGCTCCTTTAGGTTTAGAAAGCACCACTTGCAATTGCAGTGCTTATTCTCTGAATTTACTGCTCTGTGTAGAAGGTACTTGATTTTTTTTTTAAATGGGTTCATAGCACTTGGTAGAAGTCAGAAGCCTCATTATCCTGTGCCTCTGAAAGTCTCAGCACAGACATGACTAAAGTTTACAAGCATCACATAAAGAGAGATTCACCATGGTTTGATCAGCACTGCCAAAGCAAGGCACTGGCAGCAGGAGTACCTACGCTTTCTGAGTCCTCGAGCATCCTGGTGGTCTCCTGCACATCAGGGGCACTGGGAACTACCACTGGCATAGGAGGTCGAGTTCTTCCTAAAGTCCCAATTGACGCAGTCTTCACCGAGTGAACTGGATGGTTAGGACCTTAAAATAAATGGTTATATAGTGCATAATTAGTTCTTTTGCCTAGTCAGAAAGCCCTTGAAAGTAGGAGAATAAAAAGGATTCTATTAGAGGAAAACAAACACTTCAAATTATGGAGTGCTGAATTTGAATTGTTGTCTAGTTTATCTTACGTACATAATAAGACCTTGAAAATTATATCAACAAAATTCACTCTGGCCTCCGACATATTTCCTTTGATGCCCAACTCTATCCCCTACCCCTTAGGGAGCTTCTCTTATTTACTTCTTAAAATCTCTTTTTGACAAGTGTCTTGTCGGTTTTCCCCCTGCTCACCCTGCTGAGTCAGTAACGGTGTGCTCGGCAGCGCAGGGTCATACGTGGAACCAGCTGGTGGAACTGCTGGCACCGCAAAGCTCTTTAGTGGGTGGGAAGGACGGACATGAGCTGTGGGGAGGTTCTGAGCCAAATCCTCCTCTTGTGCGTTAGCCAGGTAAGAGCCTGTGGTGCTTTCAGGGTCTTGGTGGTCAGCACACGTCTGAGATGAGGAAGCCGGCATGGTGTCCGTGCTAGGGGTGTTTCGAACAGATTCTACAACAGGCACAAAAAAAACCAAAAAACAAGAAACCAAAAAAGTGGTTTAGTTTCTTTCTCAGATGTTCTCTGTGGTCAGATGGGAAAAACACCCAGTAGTGTATGCAAGCACCTCTTCCAAAGTCGCTGTTATAAGCTAAGAAGTGCATTCACAGACCTGTGTAGCAAATAACACCAGTTCTTTGTCACCGTTCTGTTTTAAGGTGAACAGCAACAGCTGTCTAGTAGCAAAATAAGCTTGAGAACTGAAGGATTCTACAGGCATGATACCAAATCAACAGCTTGTACTGAAACAGTTGCATGTAGTAAGACCTCAGGTAAGCAGCATGGAACATAAATCCTCATTCTCATTTTACCCTGGAGTATTTCACACTATTTGCATTCTTAAATAGCTAGACATTAAGCATATATCACTGTGGTGCATACAGAAGAGCCACTTCTTTTTTTTTTTTTCTGAGATAGACTTGAAAGTGCTGAAAGCTAAACTGAAATCCCAGGTTTCAGTTGCTTGTCCACAGCAGGCTCCACCTTTATCTATGAGAACAGTGAGATGGTGTCTTGAATTTAGGGCATTGTGATCCTACTCGGACCACATGCAGGAGAACATCCGGATTGTGAGAGCTGTCACTTCAGCAGTCTACAGAGAACAAGGAAAACCTCTGCCTCTAATGCATCATCTGCCTGTACCTTTGCAGCCTCACAAACTGTTTCCATAAGGAAACAACGCTGTTGGCTGTAGCACCTTAATTAAAATGTAGGCCTTAAGCTAGAGAAGCTCAGAATGTGCTTCATCTAGAGATGTTAGTTAGAACGTGCAGTTCTGGTGTTTCAGAATTTTTCAGAGCACCAGAAACAAAAACTATTACAAATGATTCTGCTTCAAATCTGGAAAAGATGCATAGAAATCAGCACAGTTTTCTGTGTGCGTGCTTCAGGCAAATTAACTCATGTCAGCTCTCAGTAGCAAAATCTGGGCTTTTGTCCTCTCTCTGTTTCAAGCACAACTGATGAGGAAAAAAGTTATCATATTAAGTAGCTCAAATTAGATTTTATCTGATGTTTTAGACTCCAGAGTTAAAGGCTTCTGAATAAGGAATCTTCCAACTTGAAGTTGTACATAAAACATTGAGCCTCCTTTTGCAAGGACCTCATCATGTATCTCAAGGATCACTATCTGATCTACATGATAAACTGTTTACAGAACCCTTAAACCATCAAGGATTTTGTCTGTACTGAAACCCATCGCTCATAGAACACCACTCATAAAACTCACTGAAACCCAGCCCTCATAGAACAACACAATGGAGACCGACCAAGTTAAGTTTCAGGCTTTGATTTCCACGTTTCACTCACCGTTCCATTACAAGCAAACTCTAGCTGATCATTTATATCTCACCTGTGGAATTGGCCCTGTCTGAATGGGACATGGATGTGCCCATCGGCCATGGGCTGACCTGGTGATGGAGATAGCTGCGAGTTGGAGAAGCGAGGCTGCCGGAGTGGAAATGATGGTGAGGGTTATCAAGTGAATGGATGGGATGAGCACTAATCACAGCTGTGAATGAATACAAGACAGAAAAATGCTTAACATACAGACAAGCACGCACAGGTACTGAAATGCACCAAATCCCTCCCGTCTCCCCCGAAGCCACTGAACCGGGGAGCCAACCACTCAGCACATTTACAGCAGCTACGAGACAATGTGGATCAATACCAATTTTCCAACCCTGTTCCAGTGCTTCAGCTCCCTCCACACCAAGACACAACCCCCGAGATGAAGCAGAGCTCTCCATTTCCCTGTGCAGAAGGTACATCTCTCTTGGCTGCATCTTTCAAGTGCTTTCTGTTATGCTTGAGAAAAATTAAGTTCAGCTCCCTTTAGAATTTCCATGTATTTTGTGCCGTGCTGTAAATGTCAGACTTCATACACGAGATGTATAAGCTCCAATTTTGAAAAAATTTCTGCCCATCATTAAATTTCTTAGCATTGCAACCAAACACGGCAACTTCTGTTAATTAAATAATGCAAGAGAAATGACAAGAGTGGGATAAGACACTAAAGGCTCTGTTCATTCTCTCTATGCTGACTTAGTAAAGCTCTGCTCCACACACTCAAACCAAAAGCATCTTTTCCCTTTTTTCTCCTCTTTTTTTTTTATCTTGCTGTTTTCTTTTTCCTTTTTGAGACACATGAATTTTATACTTAATGTAAATCATCCTTTGCCCTCACTCTTTTTTGGTAACAGCAGAACAAACTCTCACTTCTCCCCACCTGGGAGGAAAAGCGTGCGCAGAATTTAGTTCTTATAACAGATTGAAAGACTGAATTGCTTAAAATCTTCCAAATGAGAGAGTCTCAACACAAAAACCAGGAAGGAAACACTTCCAGAAGCACTATAAAGAATAAAAACGTTGTGGTTGGTTCTTTTCTTTTGAATGTTTTCTGGAAATTCTCCAGATGTGCTGCCTGTAAAAGCTACTTATTATCAGCCTCTTGTAAGTGAAGAACAACTAAACTTTAATCCTGAGTAGTCAGTAGGTTATAGATTTCAGTCCTGAGACAGCTGTCAAGGGGTTGTGAAGAGTCAGATCTTCTCACTAAGAGCTTCCAGCCAGATTAAAATGCCACTTTGTCTTGCAGGGAAGTGGTGAATGGAGGAGTAACCCACAAAAGCTTGGTGACCAGAAATCCAGGCTGGAGCAACCGTCACAGACACCAGAAGTTCTCTGACATGTCAGCAAGGTAGGAGGCATAACATTGTACAGACATAAATGTTTTAATGCCTTCTATTTGTAGAAACCACTGGTCCACACCCATGTTTCAGCCAGCGTTTCAACTATCAAATATAATACATCTGTGTTTTTGTGACCACAATAAAAATCATACACATATACTAAACGTTTCCTAACGGAATCTGGTGAGCAAGTGGGGAAAACCTTATCTAAACCTAATTCTTTCTCCAGAAAGTTTACCCTGCCATCCAGCCATCCAGCTTCAGCTCCTGGGTTTGCTACTCATCTGCTGCATTATCAGACCTAAATCACACACAGCTTTACAGGTCAAAAAGCAGCATGTTGCACCACCAGCTCTGGAAGAGAAAATTGCAGATGAAGAACTGGATAGAGAGAAACGTGGTGTGTTAAGAAAGAAACAGCCCTTTGCTTCCTAATGTCCTTCCAGAACTTTTGCAATCCAGTTGTCAAAGAAGGAACTAACTAGGCACATACCATGACTGTGAATTATACTAAAATCAAACACAGTAAATTATCCTAATTTAGTATTTAAGAGGTAAATGACTAGATTTGAATGCTACAGTAGGAGGAAAAAAATAAAATAGGAAGGTATCTGCAGCCATAGACTTAAACAAATGAAATGGTCCTGGTTTCTGTGTGACTTGCTGAGAAAGGGCCTCACATACCAGCGTCAGTTTTCTTGTGCAGCTTCTGCCAAAAGGTATCTAAAGACATTACATGAATGTTTCCACTGACTATAAAACAGCAACCTACAGCTGGAAGCCCTTAGAGCTTTGGCAAACAGGATAAAAAGGTCAAACAAAGTCACAAACCCAATCTCAAGCCCTAAGGCGTCACAAGACCTTACATCTTCTACCTGACATTTAGTGTTTCTTGCTAACTTGTCACACTGAGGCAGCTGTTACTGCTTCACTCTTTCTAGTATCTAATAAAAAAGGGGAAACCAGATAGGCTGTTGAAGCAAACACAGCAGGATTGGCAGCAGAAAGGGATGTCACAGCTGCGTTGAGTGCTGCAAGGAAGAACCATATCCACAGCTCTATCTGCCACCGTTATCACAGCAGCCTGAAGACCGTCTGAAGGTAGAACTGGAATATACCACCTCCCTAAAATTCCTACCACCACCTTATCACTTGGGTCAACTCTACCTGTTTTCACCCTGTTTGGGGCCAATTGTGTAAGTTGCTGAGTATCTTTCTCACAGACTAACACAGCAGGAGGGGTTCGTTGCTCTGCTGTTGCTGTGGGGCTCCTATAAAAATTAAACATCTGATGCTGTATGTACCCAACACTGCATCCCACTTAGAGACAACACCGAGGAGAGTGCAGAGTAAGAGCTGCTGCAGTCTGAATTTGCTATAGGGTCACCCAAGTCTGAACTCACTGTGTTCTAGCATCTGATGTGGGACGGGAAATCATTAGAATCCTGTAGTTGCAATGTCCCTTGTTAGACACCCACATCTGACAGCAGACAAACTTTAAAGGAACTAATCAGAGTAAAGATTATCAGTGTAAAACTTCATCCTCCACTCCCTCCTCATACATGTAAAACTGGGTGAAAACAAGTCTAGTTGTCCAAAGGTTTAGTCAAGTCCCTTTCCATCTGAGAGTCATCATTTGAAAACTAGCTATACTGTGAAATTCTTAAAATATTTCATAACAATATAGAAATATCTTCCTACTGCCTCAACAACACTTCAATTCATCGCTTCTCCTCAAATCATCATTAACAGATAGGGAAACACCCAGATAAGAAATAACCACTCAGATAAGAAATAACCACTCAGACATCCTCCTTATGAAGAGTCTGCTCTGCCAGACTCGTGAAATCCCAGCCTCTACCAGTGGTCTATCCTATAAAAGTAACTCCTGCTTCGCTAATCTCAGAGTTTCAAGACAGTAAATATGTCAATAAAGAGAACCAGCGAATATATAACTCAGCTCATTTTTCAAAAAGGCTCTGACAAGGCTCCGCTCCAAAGTTAAAACACTAAGTTGCTGCTGAGGGAAAGTTCTTTTATGGGTTGAAAGCTGGTTGTGGATACGAAGCTGAGGGAGGGGCTTCATAATCAGTTTTCAAGACAGAGGGGAGTGTAAGCAGGAGATTCCCCAGGTATCAGTGCTGGGACTGGTTTTAATCCATTAGCTTTCTCAGGGACCCACACATGGAAACAATCAGAGAAATCTTCAAATCTATTTATAATATCAAGGTATTTTAGGTTGTTCTAGAGGCAAGGAACTGAAGGAAGGTATCGAGAACAAGGCAGAGGACACTGTGTCCTGCTCTGCAAGACCTTGGTGGTGAAGCTCTGACCTCTTGGAATCCCACACAGCAAAGATAGAGGAAGGTCTGAGAATAGCAACTAAAGTGATACAGGGGATGGAGCAGGTGCCTTGAGAGGGGAGGCTACAAAGGCTGTGACTGATCTGAGGAGAAGAAAACCAAGAGTGGAGGAAAACCTGACAAGAGATTTACCAGCTCTCTACAATTCCTGTGTAACAGCTGGATGCTGGCAGAGTACAAAGGGAAGGGATGATAAAAAGCAGCCAGGCTCACAGGCTCTCCCTAAAAAGCACCCGCAGTTGCCACTGCTGGAGACTGGGACAGACTGTTGGACACGTTCCTAACTCTTCCTCACTTCTGCAGCAGGCCTCCTGTTTGCTCAAACACAGCTATGCAGCGTTTCCTTTTAACCTGATCTCACTCTGCCTTCACGACAAGGGATTCAGGGTGCCCTCTCGAGACTGTCTCCACTGCACACAGCACAGATTTCCTTAGAAGGAGTAAGTAGGAAGGTGGTTCATGTGTGCGCCTGTGTGTATGGCATCAATCTGGCTTGTTTGGGTGCTCCCAGTTTCAAGACAGCTGGTAGGTGGGCTGTTGACTTACGCTGAGGTGGTTGAGAATCAAAAGGCATCATCATCTTGGGCCTCATCCCCCTTCTTCCTGCCAGCGTGGACATGCTATCCTCTGACTCATGCCCTGAAGGAAAAATACTGAAGGTTATTTACCATTGCAGCAACACTTCTGTGATACAACACCAGATTATTTTGATCCTCCTCTCTTTATTTCTCGGCTGTCCTGTTTGAAAGCAGTTCTGTGACTCACAGCTGATAAAACCACCTCTCTCATCCTTCGCTAGAAGGTGGAAAAGCGGGTAAAGATAATGCAAAGACAAACACCTGGCAGTGCAGCTCTGGGCAATGAGTGGCAAAGAGTCATTTATATGGGTAAGACATGCTGGATTAACAAGCTAACCAAGGGAAACCTCACTCACACCTCAAAAGTTGAGCACTAGCTGGTTAAAGCACCAAAACCTAATTGTGTGTTTAAAAAAATGTCATACATATCTCTCAACAGTTTAATGTGAAACACTTGTTAGATGATCTTCTGATTACTGATGAGTGTTTACCAAGGGAAATTCAGGATTTAACTCTTGGGCATTCTTTTTTCACTACCACAAGCAATGCATCCTTTTCAAAGAGTTTTAGAAACAAGACACAAACCCAATTCACTACTTGGAAAGTAAGAATAGAAAGAGATAAGGGTAACTGAATAAGATGTCAATAATGTGATTTCACCAGATACAGTAAAGTGTATTTTATTATAAACATTATCCTCAAAGTACTCATGGATAGCTCACCTCTGTAGGAATTCCGCCTTTGATGGATATTGCTGTCCATGGAATTATCAACCGGGGTGATGTCTTGGGAGTTGCGAGGGATTGGGGTATCTGTCATGATTGGATTGGGATCTGGAGATTTATCAATGGGTTTTAGCTCCAGTCTTTCATGATGGATCCAAAGGTCAGGAGGCTTGACATCTTTGGAGTTCCCTTTGTACTTATGGGACCCGTTCACTGATTTGCAGGCAGCTCGTTTCCTTGAGAAGGAAAAAACAAATGACATGTTTTCAGATGTAGGCTGCCTTTCACTTGTTGAAAAATTTGCACTGAGATTTTCTTCGGCTCATGTATCCAGCTGAGCAAAAGACTACCCACTGGGCAGGATGCTTTGAATTTTACATAGAAGCACATCTGACATCTCAAAGCGTGCTCTGCAACTCTGATGCCATGAAATTTGTCTCAGGTGCTATCACGTGCTGCAGAACTGTGCTCTACGGTCTAAGCTTTTGTTAACAAAAGTGAAGTTTCCAACACTTCTGGTTATTAAGGGAATACTCTAAACATGAAGTGCATGTATGTCATGCTGTGCCCATACTCCAGGGTTTACAACCAACCTCAAACAACAGCTGTAGAAGGTGTGTGCAAATAGCCAATTATCCCAATAGGGTGGTTAACCCCGAAGATTAATGACAAGAACATTTCTTTTACCACCACACGGATCAGACACATCTAACTGATGTACTTTTCATCCCTGTTGACCAGCACCAGCAGAAGCAAACTGGTTGTGAGGTGGACATCTGACAACGATGGAGGAAGGTATCCCTCCTGGAGAGTATGTTCCCTAGAAATCCCTAAGGTATTACTAACCACAATTTTAAAGTATCAATGAATAGAGTCCCTTATGTAGATGACTCGCAGCCAGACGTGCTTCTGGCACCCTGCTTTGAGCTCTGTAGCTGAAGGAGTAAAACAAGAGCAGAAGGTTATTCACTGGGAAGGGGCTGCTGCATCTAAGCAAGGTGGCATTTAGAAACCGGGACAACAAAGGCAAGATTTCATCAGGTTATTTCTGCTCTTTGAAGATAAAACACACCTTGTGGGCACGAGCCCATGAATTTTGCCCTCTCCCAAGCATGTCTCCAGGTTGCTAGAACATCACTCTCATATCCTTGCTCTCCTCCTCTGAAGGACTTGCATTTTTGCAGGATGGTTCAGATTCAGCAAAGTGGAGATTATCTTCTAAGCCTAGCTTTTAATCACTTTCTTAAAACTCTGGTTTGCTTAACAGAGTCTTTTCAAACTTAAAAGAAAAGCTTTCAGCCCTGTTCAGTTCTTTCAAAGAACATGCCGAGACCTTCATGAGTCTATAAAAGGCAGCATCATTGCTGTAGTCTTAATTCAGATGCTCTAAATGAGGGAAGAAATCAGGTACACACCTATATTTAGGATTTTAGAGCACTCTTCTGAGGAGTCCAGCACCAAATACAGATATCACTGCAGTAATCTATCTACAAATTGAATATTACCATTGTCCCAGTGAGGGACATGCTAAGAACAGAAGTGAGAATCTGCTTGAGCTGTTGAGCTCTCACAGCTCAAGTTTGGAAACAGTATTTGAAACAGTAACTTCTTGTCAGAGAGACTGTAGCTGTACTGATGCATGTTACCTTCTGAACACCAGAGTTCAAACTCCATCACTGATCTGCTGTCAGAATAGAACTTCTACAGCTCCCGAGACTTCAAAGTAATAAAGTTTAAAGCATCATGATGAAAAAATTAAATAACAGAATGAGGGGAGAAAAGTAGGACAGGGCAAAGTGCCACACAGACATCTTACTTTTTTTGGTGGGAAGTTGTACGACGAGTGCAGAAGATGGCAACTATCACCACGATCACAATGGTGATCACTCCAACAGATACTATGATTACAAGGAGCATGTTGCTGTCCAAGGGAGAAGTCGGACTTCCGTGGGGACTATTGCTGCCTGGAAGGGTTTGAGATGGGAGAAACAAGGTTTTATTAAACAGAAAAAGAAAAAACCCTGTCAAAAGCAGTGCCCATCAGTATTCTACAACGGTCAGTCTCCTCTGAAAGAAACACCTTTTCTGTGAAACTAAGCAGTGGTACCTTCGGGCAAGATTTCCACAGTGCACTGCACTAATAAGGAGAAGGAGTTAAGATGATTTTTTTTTTTTCCTTCTTAATATGTTCTTTCTGACTTCATTTTACACTTGCACGCTAGAGCAGCCATTTAAAGCTAAACTGGGAACAAGAGCTGCTTATCAAGACTGAAATGTAAATGCACGCGATGGTGTTTTTCCCGAATACCCCATACAGCAGGCAAGAGCACTCTGAGAGAAGTACAATACAACTTCTGGAGTGGGAACAACTATTATCGTAAAGAGAAAGAAAATTACTGGAACAGCTGTACTCAGTATTTTCAGTAGGATATAACATCACTTGGTGAAACACCAGGACACTGCATTTCGATTGACAAGTTTTACAACAGCACTTACCACCGAGTGGTGGTTTGTAATCGGGTCCTACGTCCATTGCACGGCTTCCCTTCCCTGCAGATCCTGAGGCTGAAAAGGTTGCAGATATGGTAAATTCATACACACATATATATATATACATGCTTCAGCATTTTAAGGTAGCTCTTTTAGAACTCCTCTGAACCACTATGAGCAATTTTTTCTCTCTTTTTCTCTTCCCTGCTGTTTAGGAGCCTCTACTAGTATTAATTTTTAAACATACAATAAAAATTATTTGCAGTAACGCCCAGATATATATAAAGGCAAATGACTTTGCCACACTTATACAGACAGTTAATTGTCTTGCAACAGTAACTGTACAGGTTTCTTCTCCTAATACCTAATTACAGTGGAAGACTGGAAACAACTGGAGGATCAAAAGCACAGTAAATAGGATATTAGTTCCCTGCCTATCCATAAAAACTTGCTTTTGACTTCTTCTCATTCTTTTGTCTTTATTTCACCTTCACCACAAACGACAATGAAGTATCACAAAAACATTTTGGGTCAAACCTGGGAAAACAAATTAGTTTCAAAGCTTTGTGTTTCTAGTCTGACCAGATCTGTACCTCAGTTATTACAAGCTGAGGCAAATCACACAGCCCCTCCTGAGCCTCCGTGACTGCTCATGAGCTGCTAGGTGCTACATTCAAGAGCTGACCTCCCAACTCAAACACCGTCCTCTTTTCACTCTAACAAGCATTTCCCCTTGCATAATTCAGGTCTAATTTACATCCCTGGCTGCCAAAGCAAGAAGCGTGAAGTCACCAGTTCACCTCTAATGTTAAGACCTCTCCCGAGTTAGCAGAACGGAAAGAGAGACAAAACTTCTGTGCTTTCATTAAAATGCACTAATGCAAAATTACCATGAATGATAAAAACACTGTAGCAGCAGAAAGGTACGGCAAAATGCAAAGAAAGTTATTCCTCCGGTTAGAGGAATCCATGATTCTTTTCAAATTTTTACACTGTATTGCACAAAAAGCCAAATCCACAAAAACCCCGAAGTCTGCAAATCTGGCAGCTTCCCAGTTGAGAGAAGGATTTTCTCCATTTAAAAACCACTTTAATCAAGAAGTAGTAAGCGTTAAAGGATGTGTAACAAATGGAAATTGTGAACCTCAAGTCAAAGCCTGTAAATTAGTCACTGTGAAATAAAAAGAATTAGTAAACACAGCCAAAGGTACCAGCAAGAACAGGGATTAAGCCCCAAGAAGGGTAGTAAGAAGGAATGTTACATGTACACAGTGAGAAGTTAGACAGTCTAAAATAATGGAAAAAAACATATTGCAGGGCAAATCTATAATGAAAAAGACACTCTGCTCCTGCCAGCCTTGAGAGATTGGTAACGGTAACTATGCAGACATACTATACTTAAGACTTCCTTAAAACATTTCACTGAGCACTGTACAATGTCTTGTTAAAAACAGCGTAACAAAAAAAAGCAATGTGGCACATATTAACAAGATTGACAACTAGTTAACTGATAAGAATAAGAATTATAATTGCAAAATCATTATTCATGAGGGATATTTCTAATGAGTTCTGCAAAGACCTCCACTTGGCCAAGTGTCATTCAATATCCTTAATAGCACTGTGAAAGAAAATTAATGTAATTGGTACTGATGTTAAGAGGCAACATAAAATAATGGAGTAGATAAGAAGATACGAAGTCACCTGCACAGGCCAACGGGGATCATTTGGTGCATACATGCGGGAGTTACGCACCATGTTGGTGAGGTTTATCACAGGGGCCGCACTCCCCAGACAACATCTATACTCGTGCAGCAGGTTATGTACCCCAGATGTGTGTGTCTGTGTGACAAAGGGTATAAATCCTACTTAGATGAGAAAAATGTTCAATATGGACAAAGCAGGATGCTGGCAAGCAGTTGTACTTCCAGAGGGTGCAGCCACCCTTGGGAATCGCAACATGCAGCTCAGGGATGCCTGACACGGGCACCAACTGCATGGTGTCACCATCTGTGTGGTGACACAGTCTGCCTATTTCCAAAAATGCAAAGGTGCTACAAGATACAAAGTCCAGTTTTAAAAATACAATGAAATTTAGGTACCTAACCAAGACTCTTCTCAGTGTCTCAGTCCCATTGCAGTTTTATTCCTTCCAAGCCTCAAATAACTTGCCTGCTAGTTCCTGAAAGTCACAGTTCTGATATTCAGTGGAACTGTCACAGCAGAATTTCCTGCTCTTCAGCTCACCTTCTCCTTTTCTACATTTAACCCACGGCCATGATTTATAATCTCTGAGTGTTCTTCTAGGAATTGTGAAACAAAACTCTCTTGGCTTTTAGGTAGGGTTTTATGATTTATAGATTGTATAACGATCAAAATTGATAACGACAGAAGAGAAGTTTTAGTGATCTGCCGAAATGAGGTTAGAACAGTGTGGAACAGAAAACAGCAACTTTTACATTACATTACTTCTACATAAAACCTTTTTATCTTCCCTTATTCCCTTCCACTTGCAACTGAGCATCTCCTTCCCCACAGACCAGCTTGAATTGCAGTTAGAAGCTCCATTCCACAAGTCCCAATATGAATTTATACTATACCTGTCTAGTATCAGCATTATTTGGTACACAGCAGGTAAAAGCATATTAAATACATTACTTCTAAGTAACAAGTTGAAAAGCAAGTCAACCCCTTTAGGATCTATTTAATTGTCTGTCTAAGTTGCTTGCCAACGTCCTTTTAAACTCATCCCTTTAGACTAATTCTTCCTCTTTTTATTGGGCTTGTACTTTATTTGGAAGGAAGCAAAAATAGCCCTGGGACATTCACCTTATAATTCAATGTAGTAACTCAAAGCTCCCATTTTTCCAGCTAGCATTTTAAAACCTTAAGGCTTTTAGTAGCTAATGCTGTGCTCTTTGGGAGAGTCTGGAGCCTAAATGAGCTGACAAGCAGAAACTCTCTTGCAAAAAAGCTTTCTTGAGCAAGCAGACTTTCCTTTATTATGAAAATAATTATAGATGTAGAGCTCACAAAACAGCACTTGTGCTAATTAGAGAACTGTTTGATCTTCCACCTCTCTGTACTAAGATCTTGCATCAACAGTCAGAGGCTGGCGGGAGCATCACTTAATCCCAATTCATTGTGACAGAATGATTCAGCTCTGGCATAACCTGCCTGTCCCTTCATATGACATCTGACTACAGAGATCACTTTATATTCCTAGTGCCTAAACCACAAATAGGACCTTCCAGTTCTTCCAATATTAAAAGCACAACAGCAACTCTGTCGTTTACAGTTAGAGCAGCAGATATTTGTCTCATTTAGGAAATGCAACAGCACATGGACAGGAAAAACAACACGTGTGAAGGATGGAATAGAACCGAATGCGTGGCTATTCATTTACCTTGATCATTAGGCATTTTATCTGAGGATTCAGCTAGCGGGACAAGCACAGGGAAGGAAAAAACAAGAGAAAGATCACAAGGCTTGAAGCAGTGAGAGATAAAGTTTCACACAGCATAAAGCAGACTAACTAGAGCTCTCGTTTCTAACCACCAATACTCATATGGAAAAAGTACTGTTAAAAAAAAACCCTTCAGAACTTATTTCTCACCTCTCCTTAGAGTCCTTTTTTCCAAGCTACCCTGCATTCGGACTCTTTCCCTAGTTACCCATCACCAAGCAGTTCTTGATGAAGAGCCTGTTGTGTCACACTCATTCCCATCATCTCATCCAAGTCACCAGTGAGCGGCTGTTGCCGCTGGCTCCCAGCTCCAGAGCCTGCTGCATCTCACCACTTCATCATGAGCAGACATGACGCGCACATGGCCCCGAGAGCCTTCAAGCAACTAAGCACGGGTTTCTAACAACCACATTTAGAACCCGACAGTGATTTTGAAACACCACAATTAACTGAAGAGAAAATTTCATTCCAGTCAAACTCCATTGTCTTCCTCTCTTTTCCAGTTTAAATATAAAACTCACTCTACTGGTATCTTAAAAAGTTTGCATTCAGAAAATGAGGAGAAGAGTATTTAGCTATAGGTGACAGTTTACCTTTTGGGGTTCTGAACTGAACTGCCTCGGACATGGGCCCCATGCCCTTCGAGTTACGGGCCTGAATTTTGAAATAATACGGCGTGTCAAGGGTCAGTTCTTGGATCTGGTGGGTCAGTCTGTTTCCCACGACAGGCTCAATAACCCAGTCGTGTATTTCAGCATTCACGTCCGTGCTGTAGTAAATGATGTATCCTAGTCACAGGAAAAAAGCAAAAGAACAGGGTAGTCTTATAAGAGCTCACAGAAGAAAGTCCTATTGACTTTTAATGTTTGCACAGTTAAATGATTATGGGTTTTCTGAAAGCATGTTCTTACTTTTTCAAACACTAAGAGGGCATTCAAATACCAGACAGCTATCCCATCTCAATTTTTTACCTGCTCAGAAGTATACATTAAGAGGAAAAATAGTCATTTAAAATATTAAAATTATTTTTGACCACTGTTTTCAGTGAATATGGAGGAATTTTTTATTTCCATCTCTTTACCTGTTCAGAGACCCAATAATGCAAAATAGCATAAAGCTGCTATCAAAACATCCTCAAGGTATTAATAGTTATAGAAAATAGTTACTGTTAAAACAACAAAACATTCTTGTGCACAGCTTGTGTTCAGTAGTTTATAATTATTTTACTTATTTTTCAGTATTATTTATTAACAAAGATGAGAAGAACCTGAAGAGAACTGAAGTTATCTTGCATGTCACAGAAAAAAAAAAAAAAGGTACCAGAAGAGTTTATGTTCTGTTACTAAAATACACTGCAGTTACAAACCAACAGAACGTAACAACTTTGTAACTTTTTAATATAAGAAACACACAGCTCCAGCATAAAATAAATCCTTGCACCAATACAGGGCTGGGTCATCTGCTTCCTCATGCACAAATTACTGCGTTCCTCATCCCACAGACCACCAGGCTGGGGGGTAGCCATAAGGAAGGGGAGACATTTTCCCAAGTGACTTCCACTTCTTTACAGCAATTTAAAATATTGCTGATACCCCAAAATCACAGTAACTGATATTGCGTGGAGAGTGACACTTGAAACTTGTCTAAGATATACATACACAAATATAAATATATATATAGTGCCAGTTACAGCACTCTGTATAATATAGTGGCACAAGACTACCGAGTTACTTGTGACTGTACTAATCTGTTATCATAACAATGCCAAAATATTTGGAATCCAGTTCAATACTTCATCCTATCCACAGCAAAAGGAGGTTAGAGCTGAAGAGACAAGTACTCTACAGCCCAGTGCATGGAATTACAGCAGACTGTAGTTTATATGGCATTACTTAATGCACAGAAAGAGCTGAGTTAATGGGTAATTAATAAGCAATAAGCTGCTGCTCCTGTGGTGGGGCTCTCCCCACACGGGGGCACTCGGCCCACACTCCCGGCACCGCCTCACTCCCCTGGCAAACCTCACGCCAGGATTTACTTTATTTTCTTTAGCTGTTAATTGTTGCTTATGAAAAACTAATAAATACCAGATGTTTTCAAGCAATACCTAGGAATGAATGTCAGGTTCTCCTTCACAGTATAGACGTTGCAAGGACATGTTTTACCTAGAAAATTGAATTTTGCTACCAACACTGTGCAAGTAAATGCTGATCTCTTTATACACTGTCTTCTCTTTCTCATCTATGCACTCAATGTTAAGAGGACAGGCTTATCTTTTTCAGGAGCATGTATTACCCAGGGGATATCTGTGCCTGACATTTTACACCTGTCCGAATGACCCTCACTGACTGACCAAGGCCTGGCACCTGCAGTTAAGATAAAAACTCTTGTTTCACCAGGAAACATCTTGCTGCTAAATAAAATAATATAGAATTGGCTTTCGAGCTTACTTGAAAGTTTATTGTAATTACTAAAGGTGTCCAGTATTGTGCCTTTTCAGAGGGATCTAACTATTTTCCATCTCCTGTCTAGAACCTGGTACTGTCTCATCAGATGCCAGCTGGTGACAGGTTTCAAAGGTTTGGTTTTGCACTGCAGTTAATTCTGAGAACAAAAGCAAAATCACACACATTGGCAAACTGGATGCCAATAAAGTCCACTTTGAACTTAAAGCCTGGGGTAAAAAAAAAAAAACAACAGGCAAATTGAAGTGAATTATTTCAGAATGCCTTTAGAAATGGGAATCCAAGCATAAATTATAGGAGGAAAACAGTAATTATTATTTTCTGTAAAATGATTTATCCTGTGTGGAAGTGACGCAGTTACAAAGGAAGTAACAGTTTACTCCTAATGGTTATGTCAGGGAACCAATAAATTGACTTGAAGTCTGTTCTGTGCCACAAAAAACGCCACAAAGATGACAAAGAGCACTGAGATGGGCTCATCTAAATAAAACACTGATGGGCCCGAAGCATTATAGATGTATTTCTGAAAGCACACTATTAGACTAGCACAAGCTCATGAAGGCAAAGGTCATTGAGATATTTAAACTTTCAATTACAGTGCTGGTTAGACTCCAATTTCACACTGCAGTTAGTTTATATCTTAATATATTTTTACCATATACAAAAGTAAATAATTAATCCCAGCTACTAAAAGATTGACAAAGAAGATATAGACCTCATGGCTTGCTCTAGGCTAAACGAAGTACTCAACACATTCACATAGTTATGCAGATTATATTCTGCTCTTAACCAGGCATCTTATATCCGCCGTTATTGCTCATGCAAACTGCACCTGTAATTTTGCCATTGGCTTCGGATGGAGGCTGCCAGTTAACAATTATCGTCCGAGGCTTCCCCTCTTTGCTCACCACAGTAACATCTTTGGGAGGAGAAGTAGGAACTGCAAACAAACAAAAAGACCCAGACAGTCAGGAACAGGCTGCCCCATTTCACTGGACATAAAACCAAGTAACCTCAGCAACTTTGCTTTTTATTTGTTTCACCACTGAAAAATGGCCCAGACAATAAAAAAACCTCTGAACATTCAGTCTTCAAATAAAGCTACCACCTTAGTGTAGTGATCTCACTGACTGACTTCATCCAAACGGCACACAGCAGATGGTGGGCAGCATCTTCTATCTGTAAGGAAGTACCTGTTTCTAAAGCACTTCTCTCAAAAGATGCTGTGATTTGTGACCGAACAAGCCCGCCTGTCTTCAAAAACATGTCTTCTTTGTACAACTTTAATGGGTGGGGTCAGTGACTGAATTTCTAACCTGAATTTCTTCAGTCATCATCTTATCTTTGGATTTGATCAATGCTGATCAATAGCTGAAGGACCCCTGGGGGGCAAGAGGATGGGGCCAGAGTCTTGTCAGTGGAGCCCAGTGACAGGACAAGGGGCAATAGGCACAAACTGGAACCCAGAAGGTTCCATCTGAACAGGAGGAAAAAATTCTTTGCTGTGAGGGTGGCAGAGCCTGGCCCAGGCTGCCCAGAGAGGTTGTGGAGTCTCCTTCTCTGGAGAGATTCCAAACCTTCCTGGACACAGTCCTGGGCACCCTGCTCTGGGTGACTCTGCTGGAGCAGGGGGGGTTGGATGAGATGATGTCCAGAGGTCCCCTCCAACTCCCACCATGCTGGGAAACTGCGATCATAAAAAGTAGATAAACTTCTGAAACAAATATATTTTATATGCAAAGGCATGTGAAATATCTCTGTAGTTTCAGGTTTATGATGGTACCAAGACCAGGTAATGCCATTCTGCCACTCAAATCTGAATCAGCCAAGTAAATTCTCCAGAGATTTAAAATCATCTGTGATTACTGATTTGGCATGAAAATTATTTATGATTTGCAAGAAAACCCGCACCACAGAAGCATGTGAGATCTAGAAGCATTTGCTGAACCCAACTGTCCAAGGTTTTTGCCAGAGAGTAAGACTGAGAGAGAGGGGAGAGCACTTCCTTCTCCATCAGCCTCAAGCTCAGGAAATGGCACAAGCTGCTCCAGTGAAAGCCTGAAATCTGAGCCCCTTCTCGCTATGAACTAAACCATCCAGCTGGGACATAGATTAATGGCTTTCGACCACGCAGAGCCAACGTCTCCAAAGGTGCATTAGCCAGCTGCAGTTTGCAGTGCTGCACTAGGAAAAACATTTTGTTAAATGAGGTAACTTTTAGCAAAGTAAATCTGCCTTGGATATTTAATACTGTAATAAGAACATTCAGTGCTCACACAGCGTACTCTGTATTTCATGATTTTACATTGGGAGAAATTAATCTGTCCATCCTCTGAGATGTCTACTTGTTATCCCTCAGCAGCGTAATAGCTGGAACCTGGGGACAGTAACAGCTCAAAAGTGACTGTAATTATTATCCCAAATACACAAAAATGTGCTCAACAGAAACATACAGGCAACCTGAGGCCATGCAGTCAGCTTCAGAGAAAAAAAAATAAAATTATCAGGCCTAGTCCACAAGAGAATACTAATGCAGACACCAACACTGAAACCAGTATCCACTATTTGTTGTTGGCATTAGCTGAGAAGCAAGCCCTGTACAACACTACTACTCAGGACTATTCAAAAATAGTAAGTCACATGCTCAGGAATTTGGCAAGTAATATAAATCACAGGATCTGTCATGAAAAAATATACTTAGCTTTTTCTTTTTTTTATATATATATATTTGCTTCTTAAGTTCCCAAGCGTTAAGGTCATCTTTGCAAATATTCTTGACAACAACCCCGACTTGAAATTTACTTTGTATTTAAAAGGAAAGAAATGACACCTCCTGTATCTCGCCCTTGCTCCTCGGCTGAGTTTCAAATTCTCTTTTAAGAACTTTCTCTGTGCAACTTTTACAGTCCCCATTCTTGGCATAGAGTCATGGATGAGAATTTTACATGTGGCAGCAAAAATACCAAATAAAAAGTTTCAATGTGGGATGGGCACAGCAACTGGAGTGGGAAGGGAGCCTCCACCCAGACCTGTGCTGTTGGAATGGTAGCTGGCTCCACATCGTGTAATTCCCACCAAAAACTATGACAGTGTTTTCAAAAGGGTTTATGGGACTTCAGAGTAATTGAGATTTTCTGATTTTATCCTGGTTTTCCTTTTTCTTATGCCTTGTTCTAGAATATTTGGATGATCTCACCAATTCTTTGTGTGCTTGTTTTTTGTTTTTTTTTTCCCGTATTTTAATTTAGCACAAGAACTACAAGGTCATTTGGATAGGCTCTTTTTTGTTCTTACAGTTCATATGAAGCATAATAAGCAGTAAATTGAATTGCACAAAGATCATTTAACACTGCAGGATAAAAAGAGCTAATGAGGGACGAGTTGGGAGAAAGAGGTTCTGAGCCAAAGTCTGCAGCCCAGCGGCTACAAACCCTTTTCTGTTCTGTACTTTAGTGCATCATTTCTGCAGCCCCGCGGAAGAACATGGATTTCAGGATGATTTGGATGTTTTCAGTTCTAATCAGATTTTTTTATTATTATTCATTTGCCTCATACACTTCCTCACTCTGTAATAATTATCATAATAAATATAGCAAATTTTAATTATTATTTGCTAAAGTATTTTCTTTGTATTTGCTATTAAGGTGCTCTTTCTGAGACATTTCAAGCATATGCTTCTTTATTCTCTCCTGTCCATGAACTGTGACATATTATTTATTATTTCTCTGTAATTTGATGTAAATTTTTTTGCATGCAATCATCCCTTTGAATTTTGAAGTATGTTGTTGCTTTTTAATCAGAATTTCTACCTACACCACAAAGACAAGACACACACACACACACACCGAGCAAATATTCATCAGCATAATCATTTTAAATACATGCTGCCTCTCCTCCAGAATTCTGGCAGACTCAATTTTATTCATCTCGTCAGGAACATCGGCCCCTCCAGAGAGACATGAAGAAATACCTAATTCAAAAGTTGTTCCGTGTGCTGTCATACTCCAAGTACTGGATCTTCGACCTTTAGTCACCATCACGGAGAACTCGTACAAGGTATTTGGTTTTAACCCAGTCACTAAATAGCTCAGAGTGGTCGCGTTTGCGGTCTGAAAGAAAAACAGAGTCAGTAACTCCTGAACTGAAAACTGTCCTTCACCAGCTCTCAAAACCCTTGTCTCAGGGAAGTGTTAAAACATTTTAGCATCACTAAATACTACATTTTCATAACCACGGTCATTAATTCTGTAATGTTTTTGCTCTGTCGTGCAAATTCATTAATCAAGTATTAATGCACAGTTGTTTTATCCTAAACTAGAACTCCTTTCTGCAATCAGCAAGAGTACTTAATAGCAGTCAATTAATTTTTTTTTTTTTTTTTAAAAAAGCAACACAAGGTCCAGGGCATGCATTGTTATGCAGCAGGCTAAATCACTGTCTGCTTGAGGAGGGGTGTGTATTAATTTACAGCATTTCATTAACTGGTCTGTCGAGGGAAAAACAATAAAGCACAGCTAACAATAACGCTCCTTGAAATCTATATCTGCCTTCCAAATTCCTGCTAGAATTTTCAGTAAATCCGTAGTATATTTTAAAAAACAGAATAAATTAATCAACTGAAGGTACAGGTGCTGAGACTTGATGCTAATGAAGCTTTACGAATATGTAGGTTTTTTTCAGAAGAAAATGGTTATCTAGGATTGCACACAAACTACATGCAATTTAGAGTGGGATTTGTAGCTCAGACATTTTGCTTGAGTTTTCAACCTTTTGGTTAAAACATCTGGTATTTGTTACACGTGACTTGAACGTGAACAGAATGTACTCGAGGCCTATTGAAAAAAAAAAAAAAAGGAGAGACATATCTACATATGTCTGTGCCTTACCTTGACCTACAGAAAGCTAATCACAGAATTAAAGAGTTAGTTGTTTCAATATTGGGCAGGGCCATAAAACAACTCCACACAACTACTGCCCTCAGAAAACAACTGTGTCCAGCTAATTCATTTTCAAAGAAAAAACATGTTTCTTGAACTCTATGAATAATACAAATTGGCAAATTCTGCCAAGAAAACCTGTATTTCTCAAGTATAGTGACAGCTGGTTTGGTTTTTTTTTTTTCTTCTTACTCGAGGTGAAAGTTCAGAAAACTTTTACCATGCAATACTTAGATTTGTATGAGGTGTTTCGCTTGTTCCCAGACTTGTGTTTTGCCAGTTTGCCATTACAGTGGTGGACAGACAACACAGCTCAACCACTGCAAATAAACTTCAAAAATATCACCTTGTAAAATTTAGTTTCCTTTTCTGCAATTTATAAAAAGTTCTAAGTTAAGCTGTAATATTTTAGCTTACACTTGAGAGCACACTGATAAATCACAGGTAGCCTGCAAGCAGCACAACTCAACTCCACCAACAAAGGTTCTTTGAAAAGGACTCTCTGATCCACATCAGTGAAATGATGACACGGTTCAAAGCACAGTGGAGTCTTTTACCTCCAGGAACTGTATCACATCTGTTCCTGTGTTTATATGCTTGAGAATGACACAACTTAGACAAATTTAAGAAAACACAGCTCCTTAAGGTGGAACCTCTTAACTCGTACTTGAAGCCTGCAGCCTCTTCTTTAATAGCTGTTTGCCCATGTCAGTGCAGAAGCAGGGAGCAAATGGAGAAAACATGAATGAACTGTATTAACCTCCAGTTTACTGACAAGAGAGATGGACCAAACAACACTGTGCTGAGCAGATGTAGCTTTGGCTTCTAGAGAACGGACACAGAGATAAAATTCCTATGTAATGGAGAAGCAGCGATGCAACTGGGTGACCAGCCTCAAAAGAGGCACTAAATATCAAAGGTGCTAGAGATGGCTGTGATGAACTCTAGACTAGTTCATAATAAAGTCACCAAAGACCTGATGGAAATGCAGCAGCTTATTGACCTGCACTGCTGGAAAGAGGTTTTACCTTTCTTAATATTCACAATTGTTACCATCCAAGAGAGTAGGACAGAATTTATGATTGAAACAAAGAAAGAAAAGTAGGATATGAGTTCTCCAAACATTGTGGCTTAAAAATTATTAGAGCAAGTGTTTTCAAACTTACATCCTTTCAGACATATGCTTTTTACAATGAATAATTTTGAACTATATTTCATTGTGATATATTATTTTTAGTCCACAGAAAACCTTCTTGACCACTGGCCACCAGCACTGAGAACAGGGGGAGTATTTAATTTACCACTGAGTGGGTTCTTTTAAGCATTTAACTAATGGAACTGCAGCATTTTATAAATCACTCCCAAGACATCCTCTGCATGTGACACAGGAATGTGGGTTCATAAATAACTTGCCTTTAGAGGAAGAACACACATATATACCTCTTTTCATTTCAATTAAGAAAAAAAAAAAAAAGTGCTTTGTAACAAGATTGCTCTGCAAGAGCGTAAAGGGAGCTCCACTAGCTGGATATTTTAACAACCATTTCCTCCGAGTCTCATTTCAAATGTGAAATTTGCAGTCAGCATTTTTGGGCCTCCAGATAACTCTGAAAATGAAATGAAAATAAAAAAAAAAAATCCAACCAACTAAAAAAAATCCAAACCAATAAACTGAACCCCAAATCTACTCTCCAAATCAAAACAGTAGATGAAAATCAAGGAAGGCAGGGCTATCATAAAGTTATTGTTATATATTTTGCACCCACTCAGTTCCCAAAGGAAAAGCTCACTATCAACTTCTTATGAACAGAAAAGGTTGTGAAAGGAAACTTAAAAACCATCAGGATAAGTATTTTCCCTGCGTGACTCACCCCACAAGTTCAGATTCTTCTGCTAACTGGAGAGAAGCCATTAGTAACATGCATCTTATTAATGCATTATTGGCTCCTCTGAAGGTAAGCCCGCAACCGTCACAGAAAGCGAGTGCGTCAGGGTGACATAGAAAGGATAAAATTGTCATCGTGTCCATGGCTCTGCAGCAGGAGGTAACATTGGAAGTCTCTTCCTACCTTACCCCCACGGCAGCTCTTCCACTCACACCCACACCCTGCCTCAGTCTCTTTCACACACGTATGCAAAGAGACCGCAAACCCAACTATTTCTACTAAATATAGAAGAACCTTGGAAGCGATGCTTCAGCTGAGCTGTACTGGTGTGAAGTCAGTCCAGGCATCTCAGATAAACCTGAGGCAACTTCTACACTGTTTTCTAAGCACTTGTCTTTACTCTCAGCTTTCACCTAACCCTCACGTAATGTGAAACTTCAGCAGGGTTAGTGCTGTTGAAACTCCCCATACCTTGTACTTTGTATTTGCAGGGATATTGGTTTTCCAGCGAACTGTGTAGTAACGAGCGTCCGTGATCTTCTGGTTCTTCGGCAGAGAGTTGTCTGCCCAAGTGATCCGTATGGTGTCATGGCTCAGAATGGAAGCCTGAACTCCCACCGGTGGCATCATGGGAGACGGATCTGGCACTGGAGTGTATGGAGCATTAATAACAAACAAATCAACCTCGGAAGTGTCTAGGGAATTGATGGGTAAAAAGTCGTGTATTATAATTAAAAAGGGAGAAGGTGGCATTTTAATGTAAACAAAAACAAAAAAGGGGAAATGCAGGGTAGTACAATGAAATGGAAGGTGAGAAATGGAGAGAAAGAGAGAAAAGCCAGAGTTAATAGGTGACATAAGACTGGCTAATAAAATTATTCTTGCATTGTGTTCCTTTCTTTAAGACAGTAAGACAACATATAGGTGCTAATCTATATACACCTAAATCATATTAGTGTTCAGTGCATTCAGCCATGGCCTGAGAACCCCAAACATACAGGATTTTTAACTGACTTGATTTGCCTCAGCCTGTCCACTGATTCCTCTTCCAGAAAACAATAAGGAGGAGAAAGAGCTGGACTTCTTTTGGACGGGCAAATGTCACTCCATAAAAATTACAGGGAACTCCCATCACCTTTCAGTGACTGTTAATGGCAATCAAGGTCCAAGTATCATACAGATTTAAAATAAATGAGGAAATTACAATTGCAGTGTCCTTTATAAAACTGGTAAGAGCTCTTGCTCTTCAGGAGACTAAAGCAAACAGAAGTGTTGACATCGACCCAAAATAACTGACTAATGTCAACAGTCTAGGAGGGAGCACAGTGAGCCCCAGCACAGGAGCAGCTCATAGCAAACAAATCTCTCTGCTTAAAATCTTTTATTAATGTATTACAAGACAAAAGAATAAATATGCCAAGAATTTAGTGTAAGCGACAGCAGACTGAGACTTAGACAAAGAAAACACAGGATCTTATTTAAAATCTCAAGTGTCAAAGACCAAAAATAAATCTATACCCGTCCCTACAAACCAAAATAAGGGTCAAGCCTTTAGAACTGCACCCACACAATGTAGTAGCCACTTCTGGAGTAAGAACATCTCTAAGCAGTTGAAGGGTAAGTTTTGGAATTTAACCATGAAACCAATTGTGGATGGTTTAATAAACAGATGAAACACAGGAGGCAATCACTGCAAGGCCAAGCAGTTAAAGAAGCAGAGCGTGCTTGATGACACTGAAACCCACAACTCTTGTGTTACATGTCACCACATTTTCATGACTTTCAGAAGTTCAGAGCAGCCCCTGGGGGGCCTTTACCTGAGTGAGGCCTCGTCACCGCGCTCTCATACAGCGGGATTCCTTCACCGACATTGTTAAAGGCTTTCAGAGTTATGACATAGTGGGAGCTGGGGTCTAAAGGGAAAAAAAAGTATCTTTTTAGGGCAAGCTGTTAGTGAACCCTATTTTCTGCTTCTCCATATTCTCTTTGTTCAGTATTTGATTTTTTTAACTGAAATACATTAAATAATTGGATGAAACTTGAATTAAGAAAGTCTCCAGACCTTCTGTTAAACAGTTCTCATATGGTGCAAGTCTATAATCGCAGTGTATTTACCTCAAGTAGTCAAAACAGTAGTGAGAAAAACTATTTAAAATTCGTATTTTAAGTTGCTCTACTACAAAATCACTCAAATTTTATGGAGCTTCTTTTATGGAATCTCTCAATACTTGACAATACTAATATTTATTTTGCTTTTAGCAGATTTTACCTACCACAGAGAATTAATTCTGTGGAGGGGAGAGGCTCCGTTTTCCTTTTAAAGTAGATGCCACTGTAGCTTGGTGACAACTGAGGTGTTTTTTTCCCGAAGCCACCTGTTCTGCAGCCCCAGAAGAAGAGTAAGGGAGTGCTGCTCAGCATGAAAGTTTTTGTAATAAGCAGTGAAGGGAAGGCATCAAATCCAACTGCACTATGCTTCCAACTCGGTGAATTTAGGATTCTAAGTTTGAGGTTTTTTATTTATTCCTCTCCAGCATCAGAAAACTGAGTTTATTGTCAATTTATCAACAGTTTAGCATGCAGTATAATATGTGAATAAGGAAAAAGTTCCTCATAAAACCATGCATGTAATTTTACTATTTTTTATACCATAATTACAAAACAGTGACATAAACGAGAGGCAAAATGTGGGCACCGGTTTTAATTCACTCTCCTTACCTAAGTTTTCGATGGTGTAATACCTCTGCTTATAGTCCACCTTGATGGTCTGTGCGTGGGGACTGCCAATGCCATACCCTATAGCGTAGCCTCTCACCACAATGTTCTGGTTCTCAGGTGGAGTCCAGCTAACCACAATACTGGTGACAAGTGGGCGGACGTGTAAGGAACTTGGAACTTCGGGAACACGAGTTTCTGTGAAAGAAAAAAAGATGGATTTGAAGAGTTTCTCTTAAACAAAGGTAATTACATGAAGAGCTGTGAGCTTACTTAGTAAGAGCAGATGTAGCACTGCTACTCCGTGTCTGCACTGAAATGAGCACGCTCCAAAGGAGACAGCTTCATTGTACAAGAGAGAGAAAAGAACTCTAATAAGCAGAAGACAATTAACGTAGCTTCATATACTAATATATTTTAGTGGATCCACTCTGTAAAAGAAAAGTTGTAGTGAAGGAAAGTATCAGATCTGCTTCAAGGCAGATATTTTTGATGTTTGTGCATGTTCTCTTCCATTTGTAATTTTTCAAAATAGGCATTAAATTTATCACATCCTCCCCCTCCACAAAGCAGTCTGCTTTTAGTTCCATCATATTTCTTACTTGTGGGCATTAAAATAATTATATTGAAAACACACTGATGATGAAAGAAATGTTCCCAAGCTCACTGTAGGATTAAAGAAAATATTCCAAAGCTCTAAGAAATGTCAGTACACTGAATATTGCACATGCTGCAGAGGTTCCTTCTGACTTGTCCTACACTTGTCACCATTTAAATCCTTGGGTCTCTAACGCAATTCAGAAAATACAGGCAGGGACTACACAACTATACCACAAGATCAAAAAATGCACATTGTGTCCATATCAAATGTTCAAACCCAGATCTCATCACAACCCAGAGAAGAGATGGAATGTGGATCCTCAATAACAGAGGGACTTCCGCAATTCGTCACTGTAATCCCCTAATATTTTTCTTAAAAGGCTTTTTTCCCCCTGGTGTTGATTAGAATTTAAAAGCACCTATTAGTGTCCATACCTTTGTTTTAATTTCTCAGAAATTAAGTAAGTACTTTTGTCAGGCCACTGGAGCCTGCCGTTTGTTGACAGATTATAAATAATTCTGTGCAGTAATAAGCCAAGTTCCCCACTCTAAAATAAAATCAGCTCAGAGAGTTCTGCTTCCTGCAGGGATTTCATTTTAATGAAACATGCTGCATTTATCTAAAAACATTTAATAAAGCACCACAACAGGATTATTTGGATCATAATATGCCATTGCCCTGCTTGCCCAGGGAGTTTATGGTCTCCAGCTGACACAGGCGATCAATTAAAGTTCACAACTATTAAATACAGCAAAGCCACACAACTGCAGTATAAGAGATGACATTTTTAACTGCACAGAAGTGGGTGCATTGGGGATAAACTGGGCAGAACTCTTTAACACCTCTTACATATGCGCTACTGGTGGGACTTGCACCAACTCTGCAAAATTACACAGCCCTCCTAGGACTAAATTGCAGCAGCCTGGCTCCCATTTACATTGATGACCCTATAAAGAGAATTATTTTCTATTTCAATTCCAAAAGCATCCATGGAATAAAAAGAAATCATGCCTTCCATGTCTACTGAACCCTAGAAATTAAAAGATTACCTGTAAATACATTTGCATGGTATTAAAATTACCCACATGAGCGAAAAGCATAAAACAGGCTTCTTATTTTTTGTATACACTTACTCAAGCATCTCATACAAGTATACAGTATTATAAGAATACCGTGTTACTTTGATTTAACTGTGAATTTTTATTTATTTATTGCAAAGAATATGCCTAAAGAAAATGATATTTCCTGCAAGGATGGCAAAATGCCAATTTGATAAAAAAATTAAAATTCTAATGTCAACGCAGAATGAAAGGGTTGTTCTCTTCTCCCTCTTCTGCCCTATTTAAGTTTAATCCTGCTGCTATCCTCTTGGCAAAATCTCATTCAAAAGCAGAGCACATTTTCATTACCCGGTGTAAGTGCCCACTGCAGAGCTCTACCTCAATCTGGGGATCTACAGGTTTCTCAAAGCTGCAAAGTTGTGTCATATCCAGTGAGAGGAAGACAGACATATGGATCAAAGACAATTCAACTCTAAAAAGCAATTTTAAGTAACTACAAAACTGAATTCTACTGTTATTTGAGCTGTTCTTGATTAAGCAATGGAGGGCAAGCAGCAAGAGGACAGGTATAAAGTTGAACATCAACTTTGCATAACACAAAGATCAAGGCATGGGCTGTTCTCAAGGGCTTTCATCAGCTGATGGTTGCAGTGATTTCCCAACGGCATAGAATAAATACTGAACCTCTTTTACTGTCTTCCAGCTGCTGGTATCTTGGGCCACCCAGATGTGAAAGATGTTGCTGGATCCTGCAGCACTCAGCTGGAATGACCCTCCAGCCACTTTAACCAAGATTCTGTCAGATACTCACAAATTCACTCATTTGAATTCTGCAAGTATTAGGCTCCCACTTGTAAATTATTCTAGTCTAGTAAATACCAAACGTCTGGAGAAACTATCAAAGGTTAAAATGTTTGCTGGAACATTTTCTACTTTTATAGTTAAATGCTACACTGGAGAAACAAGAGGTTAACATGGTTCTGTGTAGCACGTATCATGAGTACATGGCTTTGGGGGAGAAGACCAACAGGCCAAACTGCAGCCGTGGGACCAGTCAGAGCACAATATTGCTGAGCATCAAACCAAACTCTTCAGTGGTTTCATCAGCTTAACTCAGATGCTACAGAAACACATCATCACTGGTTTACTTCCCTCAAGGAAAACAGTCCTCCTGCGTCTGTTTCATAACATGCAAACCCCCGCATAATTAACAAGGTGGTTTCTATTAAAATATAAAAGTAGGGCCATTACTACATGGAACTTATAATGTATTACTATTTAAATATTGAAACACTGACATTGTAATTCATAGTGAGGTTATTTCTTAGCAGATAAAACATAGTGCCAACATATAGTACTAGAAAGTGTAAAAGCAAGGTTCAATTTCAAGCCATTTAATTGACTTGGCAAAAGTTTTGTTTTAAAATAGAAATTATTTTTACTTAATCATAAATAAAGCACATTGTATAATTAGAATACAGTAAAAACAACTGAACAAAATCAGTTTTGCCTTAAAAAAAGGTAATTAAACTGTTCACTGATTCTAATGCTCTTAATGTCACAAATATGGTCAACCTTCTCATCTTACCATCTAGATCACTCTCAAATGTTTCTGCTGATACCCAGTCGGTAGCTGGTCCGGTCCCATTAACAGTCAAGGCAGCCACTCGGAAGCTGTATTCTGTGCCTCGTTCAAGACCTAAGAGACAAAGAGCATCCAAGATAACAACATCAGAATTCCAGCTGTGAGCACAGGAATCACAGCTCCTAATTAAAGTACAGGTATAACCCGATGGTGAAAAGCCTTTCACCCTATCCCTGCTGCTTGAGCATCACACGAGGTCAGGAACAGAAACAGCACGACCCACAGCACAGCTCCCGTCAGGAACCTGACCCCAATTAGGGTGTAACAGCTAAACTGTGACCAGAGATACCCAGGACTGTGGCACGCTGCAGACTGGAAAAGACTGTGGGGTACCGTTCGCAGCCAGCTTGAATCTCTGGCTATTAATTAAAGGACAGAACCATCCCCATCCATAATTAAACCTTGGGGTATAGACAGCAAGTGACCAAACTGTACTTTTACTGTATGTAAGAATGTATCATCAATAATCAAAGCAGTATGAAAATGCACTCAACATTTCATATATGGAACTTCCCAAACAGGCTTTATTGCTGGCAAAAACACACTCGAGTTACAAGCATGTATCACCTCCTACTCTGGGAGATAACTGAAAATTCCTGAGTCACAGCTGGAATTTTAACAGCTTATTTAGCAAACAAATATGCACTTTTTTGAGAGGGTTAAAACTTGTCTCCTGACCAACTATTCATTTCGAGAGATTAAAAAACCAAAATGAACAAAACATCATCTTGCTGCTGTTCTCATGTTCTTCTTCGTGTACTTCTCCTCAAGAAAGTTCTAGTTCTGGTAACAATATATAACTTACAGTAATGGACTGGATGTACAACATGAAGAGAGGAGTTATTAAATTGATGCCAGAAAGGAGGAAAAAAAGTTGATGTCAGTGAAACTAGGTGGGATGATTTGCACAGACACCGGAGGTAAGATATTTGTGGGATTCTGAGCTGGGCTTGCTGGTGAGTGCTGCAAGAACAGAGCACACCAACACCGCACCTGTAAGCAAACAGGAGAGCCTGCCCAAGACCCATATTTCTTTGGCATCCTTCTCTGTATGCCTATTTCTGGCACTTGGGCAGACACAAGCTCAGGACCATCTTCTCCATGCAGCCCCTATGCCTTTTATAGAAGTTTTAAAACTACTTGTCCAGTCTACTTAGAAAACAACTGGCCAAATTAGGGCTAGAAAACAGATCATTAGTCTCTGGTTAGCACTAGCCAGCCCTCCTCATAACCTACAAGCACACATTTGAAGTGTTTGCATGTTTTTCTTTCCAAGGCAGGAACCCCACATAAACATGTCTATGAGCCTCAGCCCAATAAAAGCACATAACCCCCTCCTGCTGATAACAAATTCTCGCAAATAGTAGCTCACCTTCAATTAGCTGAAAGAGCTGGGTCCCGCCGATGCTCTCTGTCACATCACTCTTGCGTGACACTTTACGGTAGCGAATTTTGTAGCCAGTGATTTGTCCGCTGTGGGTCCCTGCAGGTGGAGGCTGCCAGTGCAGCATGATGCTCTGTGGGAGGTACAAGGTCATTACAAAGTCACGAAAGCTACAGAAGCTACTCTGGTGCTAACACGTAATGGAATGCAAGACAGAAAAACATGCACACAGAAGATTTTGTGTTTTCACAGAGTAAACCATAGGCTGTATGTAAAAATATAAAATCTATGACTTGACAGCAGCCCAGGTCATCTATGCGACTACAGAAGTTCACATCCAAGTGCTTCAATACTATTGGACTCCGATTCCAGCTTCACAAACAGCCCCTTGAGTTTCCCATTCATTTTCTTCAGGTAATCTTAAGATACAGTTTACTTGAGGTTCTATCTTTAAGAACTGATATTTCCTCTAAAGGCTACAAGTTATCTGAGCTATAGTTTATGTGCATGAAGTCAGTTATTTTTAATCATAAAGGCAGTAGAAGGTGGTACTTGGAAAAGAGCTTTCAGAAAAGGCTTTTCAAAACATCCAAATCATAATTACTAAAGTCAGAAGGACCAAGTGTATAATTTTCTCTTTTAAAGTGCCCAGGACACTATAAATGTGTGTCTGTGTGCACACACACCGTAAACAGCAGTTAATCAACAGGAACACATTCAAGCTCTGGTGCTTCAGGGTTTTGTGCCTGATTACACCTCTCTCATAATTAGCCTCCACGCTTTGGTGGATTGCTACTGTCTCCACTGCATTCCATTATGTACGATCCACAAATGTACTGGAGTCTCTAATGCTTCCACCGCTGCGTCCAGATATTCTCCTGTTGGGCAACTCATACATTAACAGCTGAAAAGTAGCCCAGTAGAAAAGAAAGACCCAAAGCAGCTCTAAATTTTGTCAATCTGAGACCCACTAAACTTTTATTTACCCCTTCCAAACAGGAAATTCCCCACATCTTACCTTGGAATTCCGTACCTCCAGCGTTAGGTTCTGCGGTGGAGCACTGGGGACTAGAAACATTACAGGAATTACAACCCCAAAATTTCTATATACTGTATCAAATACTGTATTTCCACACAAAACTACTCTCTGCTGTCATTCCTTAGGAAAATACAAACCATTCTGGTTTAAGGCACTTCATAAAGTAACTACAGAATTCCAGCAGAGGTACTTTATGACATCCAGTGACTGGCTTAGGAGGTTTGTGTATTGTCATCACAAAGAACGAACTCGCTTTTTATTCAGGTTTTTACTTACCACAGGTATGTAAATTAAAAAAATGTTTTATATTTGAAGATACTTCTCATAAAAGCTAAGAAAAGATTCACATTCAGTACTTTTGAAAATAATATCTTTAATTTCTGGGGACCCATATTTAAAATTCTAGCTGTGTTTTTTGTTACCAAGATTTTCTGTAAGAAGAAAACCCTTGGAACCAAGATGTCTCTGTGTTACTGAACAGCTGAAGTGCATTGCTAAGATAGTTTCTGCTTTTAAACTTCCACTCTTTGGTAGCTTTTTTTACCAGCTGTAGCAACTTGCTGGTCAGACCAGTGAAACTCCGTTAGACAAGAAGGCAGTGTATGAGAGAACCTGAGACCAAGGGAATCCCCTTCGCAGTGCTTCAGCCTTACAAACATTATCTCAAAGGCCGAGATAAGAGTTCCCTGACAGGAAGGTGAGGCTCCAGCACAGCACAAAGACAGGGAAGAGGCACAAGAGGGGTAAAGATTATTCAGACCTGAATAATGCAGTTTCCAAGTAACTTGCACCAGCCACAACACCACCTAAGAAACACTTCTGAGTGCATCAAGTGGTAAGTGGGAGGTACACTGTGGGGTGGTTAAATACCCCTCTCCAACTATCCCACCACAGAAACAGAGGCAATGAGGATTTGGTTTTCCTCTCTCTTCCCAGTTGAACTGAGTCTGAAATCACTGGACCTATGGATTAAGGGCTATGTCCTTTAAAAAGCCACACAGGTTAAGGGAAGAAAATGAAATGGAGCTGCGTGGTTGTTGCTGTTCATTTGGTTTCCGCAGTTGGTGCCTATTCTCAGAACAACCTTAAAAAAAAAAAAAAAAAAATCAATCTCAGAACAACCTTAAAAAAGAACTTGGCTTCAAATGGTAATACCTGAAGAACGACCCTGCAACAAACCACCGTAACAAACAGATTAGGAGCAAAAACCTATATAAAAATGTGGAAGCTTCTTAAATAGAAGCTAAAGGAAGCTTAGAAAGAAATCCCTGCAGGGAAGAGGGAGATTGCTTACAGACAGCATGATCAGAAAACACAAGCAGAAAAGGTGCAGCATTCACCCAGAAAGCTTTGAGAGATTGAAAGGGGAGACCAGCGCGGTTAAGCGTCAGGGTTATAAGATTGTAAGAAGCAAGATGACAACGGAAAGCTTTAGAAAATAAATTGCTATAGGTTAAATGTGAAAAGTCGGGGCAGAAAGAGCTTGAGGTAAACTTGAAAATGACATTACAACTAGTAATAAATTCTTCTTCAAACCAATAAGAAGCTAGGAGCCCTTTAGAGAAACTGTAGTTGGCAAATGGTCAGAGTATGACAGCAAAAGACGATGATAAAGGGCACACAACCGCTTTGCAGTTGTATGGAGCAAAAGGAAGAGATGTTTTCATGACACCCTTTAGAAGGGACTTGCAGGATCTCTCAATCTGAAATGCCTGTGTGAGGGATTACAAAAGAGTCAGACACAACGAACAGCAGTGAGTTTCCAGGGTTAGATGCTGTTCATCCAGGACTTCTCAAGGAATTTGGGAACGAGATGGTTGCATGACTTACATGTAACCTCTCAGACGTTACCTTGACCCTGGGAGAGGACAAATCTGATGCCAGTATTTAAAAGGGGTTCCACTTGAGAAACTTCCAGCAGTGGCAAGTCAGAAACCTGTATTAGGCAAATAAACTAACGCTACAATAAAGCATGAAATTCATAGATCTATGAAGTAATAATAAGTTTTTCTCACTTCTTCAAGGGAAATCCCGCATCACAAACCTGATGGACAGATCTGACAGAAGTCCTTGCCTGTGCAAACAACTAGTGAAAAGAAAGGAAAAAGGAGGTATGAACATCCACAGTGGGAGAAGCCCTGTGAAGCCCCACTGTGGTACGTGCCCAGACCCCTGCTGCTCAACACAGTCACAAGGTGGATGAGCAGTGAGGTGACAAATGTGAGTACAGACAAGATCTGATAGTGAAGAACTGCAGAAAGACCTCAGGACACTTTGCACTTGGATAATAAGGTGACAGATAAAATTCATGGTAGTTAAAGTTGCACACATGGGGAAAAATGATCCTACCATCACAAAATGATGGCTCTAAGCAGACCACTTCCACCAAGATCCAGCTGCCCTCAAAAATCTCACCTCAGTGTTCTGAATGAGCCAAAAAAAGTCAGTCAAATGCACTTCCATCTTTGATACATTTTTAGTCCCCTCTACTTCCTTTTAAAAACATGTAGGAAAAAAGAAAACTAGGAAAAAGTTCAGAAAAGGGGCCTGAAGGTTGATTTAATAGTATCTGTGCTGGAGTCCAAACAGACATGGAACATTTTCCACACTTAAAATAAGACCGCTCCAAAACCGTAAGTCTGCTTATATGTAAAATTATAAAACCTTAAAAAAAGAAAAGAATTTGGATTTGTTGAATTCAGTATCATTGGTTTTTTGTCTGCTCTATTTTAATACTCTGTAGACTGAATAACGCACGAAATAAACTCCTGATGGTGAAATGAAGGACACCGTTGTTCCATAGTTAGAATACCGGATACTTCTGCAAGTACAGTAATTTTCCTTCACCCAATTTGGAAAGCCTCCGGCGGAACTTTCAGCATGTATGGCCATACACAACAACGACATTATTAAAAAAACAGGGCAACAATGAGCAAAACACACAGAAGCCTGGTTAAAAATTCACTTAAAGGAAATGACCAGGTAATTCCTGGGTTAAAAGAAAAAAAAGAAAAAAGTTGGAATAAAGCATCTTACCATCTGACAACGTTCGTACCACAACATCTTGGGTTGAGACTCCAGGGCCATGTTTATTGTAAGCTACCACTCGGAAGCTATACTCTGTGTATTTCTTTAATCCGTTAATGGTGTAGGAGAGTCCTCCAACATCAACATCCTGTTTGTAAAGAAACATACATCCCAGTCAAGGTTAAAACCAGGGTTGCAACAGTTCCAAACATGCAAAGGATTTCGGGACACTGCTACTCAAAGTCAAAAGCAGGGAAGACACCTTTCTGGAGCCCCTGCAGATCAAACCCACCACTTACAACCAGACAGATGCTGTATATAGGTGCTAACAGTGAGCTTGCAAGAGCAAATTCTACCTGCCCCATTTAAATTCTAACATGGGCACTGATGCTGTAAAATGAAAAGGGATCTGGCAAACTGGCCTAGGAGGAAAAATTATTACTGTGTTTTGCATACAGAAGCAGGAAAGTTAATTTTATCTGAGGACTACAACATTCCTATTTAAAAACTGATGTAAACTAATATTTTAAGAGCTAACTACAATATTGTTCATTTAGCTTTTTAAAGCTGAAATCATATTCATATGCAATCAGAGAGGAAATTAAATGACTAGGATTAACCCACCCAAAATGGGGATTATTCTCAGGTGGCAGCCTAGACTTGTGCAGAACATACTGGATCCTGACAGTAGAATCATAGAAAATGTAATCAATTAGACACTCAGCAATATCTAAGTATCAATCACTGGATCAGAGAACACAAGAATTAAGAATAGTTCAGATTAAGGAACATTTGATGAGGTATTTGTAGAAAATGAAGGTAAAAACAATAAAAGAAGAAAGGCTGTTAATGGCCTTGTATATCATAGAATCATTGAATGGTTTGGGCAGGAAGGGACCTCTAAAGGTCATCTAGTCTGACCCCCCTACAGCGAGCAGGAACATCCTCAACTAGAGCAGGTTACTCAGAGCCTCACTGAGCCCCACCTTGGATACCTCCAGGGATGGGGCCTCAACCACCTCCCTGGGCAACCTGTTCCAGTGCTCCACCATTGTCATTGTAAAGAACTTATTTCTAACATCCAATCTAAATCTACTCTTTTCCAGTTTAAAACCATTGCCCCTTGTCCTGTCACTACAGGTCTTTGTAAATAGTCCCTTTCCCACCTTCTTGTAGGACCCCTTCAGGCACTGGAAGGTGGCTATTAGGTCTCCCCAGAGCCTTCTCTTCTCAAGGCTGAACAACCCCAGCTCCCTCAGCCTGTCTTCACAGGAAAGGTGTTCTAGCCCCCAATCGTTTTCATGGCCCTCCACTGGACCTGCTCCATCGTGTCCATGTCCCTCCTGTGTTGAGGGCTCCAGAAGTGGATGCAGTACTCCAGGTGAGGTCTCACCAGAGAAGAGTAAAGTGGCAGAATCATATCTCTTGATCTGCTAGCCACACTCTTTTGACGGATGCCATTGGCCTTCTGGGCTGCAAGTGCACACTGGCTGCTCATGTCCAGCTTCTTGTCCACCCAAGTCCTTTTCCTTGGGACTGCTTTCTATCACCTCCTCCCCCAGCCTGTAGTGATAGTGGGGATTGTTCCAGCCCAGGTGCAGGATCCTGCACTTGCTCTTGTTGAACCTCATGAGGTTCACCTGGGCCCACCTCTCCAGCTTGTCCAGGT
>JAAGNO010019082.1:42754-77618 GCA_033439905.1 Ceryle rudis
TCCCTGTCCTCCTTGTGCCTTATCAGACCTACTAGGAGAATCTGTTCCATGATCTTCCCAGGCACAGAGGTGAGGCCAGTAGTTCCCAGGCTCATCCTTTCTGCCCTTTTTAAAAACGGGTGTAACGTGTCCCTTCTTCCAGTCACACAGGAGAAGCCTGGCTCTGTACCTGCTCTGTGTCCTGCCCCTTCTCCATGTAGTAGAGTTTGTAGTTCTGGATTTCTCCGTTGCCAGACAGTGGCGTTTCCCAGGTCACTGTAACGGAGGTGGGGGAACTGGCGTATGCTCGGATGTTGGGTGCCGGACCAGGAAGCTGAACTGAAATAGAAGCATGAAATGCTGCTAGTCACCAAGCCTGACCATTAGCATTTTCCATAGCTAATTATTTTAGCATCAACTATTAATCAACTCCAGCTAAGATGAGTATTTTTTTCCCATTTCAGCATTTCGTGTGAATTCATTGAGGGGGGTAAAGGTGGGACCATATTTCTGAAGGAGAATTTCTGTTCCCTGGGTCTGACCCCTTTTGTCCTGAATGATCCTAACAAATAACAGACGTCACATTTTCTTAATGATGATTTCAAAGTGTTCTTCTTGCAACAGGAAGTTTAAAGAATTTAACAAGGAATGTCTTAACAGATGTTCTTCATGGTGAGACTAAACCACAGGAGCGCACAACTTGGAAAATCCTTTTGAAACTACGGTCTGCAAGTACAGCTTTTACCTATCGGCTTATTCTGGGGAAGGTCATGATTGGGGAAAACAACAAGAAGAAAAATCAATCCTGAAGTCAAGAAGACTCAAAATATTTACATCTTACCCTCTGGCTGAGTTGCCACCTTCAGTGGTACCGAGCTCTCTCCAGGGCCATGCTTGTTCTGAGCCACCACTCGAAAGACATAAACTGTTTCTGGCATCAGATTTTGGATCGTCACTTGTGTCTCTCCAGGACGACTTGTATTTTCAACACGTTCCCTTCAGGAAACAGAAGGTTTGGGCACAGAAAAAGAGTCATTGATTAGTAAGGGGAGTTTTTGAGGGGGGGGAAAAAAGGAATAGTTGCTACTATGATGTATCCCATTTGAACGTATCTAATGTGTTAATGATGTGGTTATTTATCCCGTGCTGACTACACGATAAAACAATCACATGCCAAAATTGCCAGTGAACAAACAGCTTCTAATTCTATAACTTGTTTTTTAAATACACACTGCAGTAAAAGAACAAATTACACTCGACATCACAAAATTATAAGAACAAAGAAACTGCTTATAACAGCACGCGATAATGCATCGTGACAGTTTATCCCACTCCTCTGAAGACAGAGGAAAAAATATTTAAGCAGCACACACAGATTCTGAAGGGATTTAAGGCTTTTTTGTTAATATTGTACAGCTGCTTTTGCATATTTTTCAAAGAAGATGGTTTAGTGTATTTTTCTACCTCCAAACTTCACTTAGTTCCTCCCTAATATTTAGATTTTTTTAGAAACATCTCCAGGCTGTGACTCGCACACACCTGAGCAGACAGCCAGGGAATTTACACTGGTACCACACAAGTAGCAAAGCCAACATGAGGCAGCATCTGTCACCTTCAGCAATGCCAAGGGGCCAGCTCTGGGCTACTGGACTCCCCAGTCTGTCTGCCAGCACTCTAAGAAAGAGTGTGTGCTAAGGCAATGAGTGTGTCTGTGATGGTCAGCAAAAGTGCTGACATTTGGCAAAGCAAAATCCATAGCCCCGTTGGGAGAGTGACCAGGAGGATTGTTGCCCTGTGTTTAGTGACCCTCTACTACACCAGTCACAGGGAACTGGAGGCGTCACCCCTGGGGAACTGCAGGCCTGTGCTGAACATAGCTCAGGAGCCTCGATCAATTCTTCTCAAGCTCAGGATTGAGGGGAGAGTTAAAGATTAAACACCAACTGATGACAGCCATTAGTTCCAACATGCTGCCATTGTCACATGAAGTGTCCTGGACTCCTATAGACTGTCCTGTCCAGAGAAGAAGCCTCCTGCTCCCTGTAAATATACGTAATGGCAGGTTTACAAGAGAAGAAATCAAAAAATCTACCACCCCCACCCCACCCAAGAAAATAAAAGGAAAATGTGACTGCTTTGAATCCAATTCTTTCCCTTTTGTCTGTCAGACTTTGTTTAGCTCCACAGTAGAGGGCTGATGATTAGCAGCTATTAAATAATTTTTAATGCAGAAGTCCCTGCAAACTTATTCCAGTCTCCCTGTTTCTACCTTCCAGCCACTTTGCTTTAGTTTATATATGGAAATCTGATGCCCAAATCCCCCCTTTTTTAATTTATTTCTTTTAAAATCAACTGGTACTGTTGATTTAGCATAACTTGGTTGAAAACATTTTGAAATCCCCACTGATTTCTGCACTGTTCCGCTGTATCTATACAGAGGGCAACAGTAAATTTACTGTAATTGAAAAATTATTTAAACACATTTTCTAGAATATTCCCCTCCATGGAAGTTGAGCTAAAATGGCACTGTATAAACAGCCTCACTTATTTCCGACTTTTATGCATTTCCATTGTGAAGTGAGCAGCATCATTATAGTGTATTTGAATAATAAAAAAAAAATGTTTACAAAAGATTTTTCTTCTTTTAATGTTTATGAAGTATATTTTTGCAAGAAAGAAGCTGACAGAGAAGCAAGAGACACACTAATGAACTATTGTACCCACCACAGAACGAATCTGGAGTGGCAGGAAAAAAGGTAAATATTTTCCCTCGCTGACTTCCTCAGTTATAACTAGTGTAAAATGTTAGCTTGAAAATGCATTTTCAAATGGATAGTTTCCTTTAAGTTGTGTCTGAGATACAATGATGGTATCTGAAAAGCCAAAGTGCCAGCTGATTCACAGCTGTGGAATAACATCCATCTCCCAT
The DNA here is from genome assembly GCA_033439905.1 of Ceryle rudis. Taxonomy (NCBI): domain Eukaryota; kingdom Metazoa; phylum Chordata; class Aves; order Coraciiformes; family Cerylidae; genus Ceryle; species Ceryle rudis. The sequence continues at coordinate 45,663 of JAAGNO010019082.1, forward strand.
TGACATGCAAAATGCATTTTCTGTCTCCAGTGTAAATGCACTCACTGATTTTATCTAGGAAACAACAGCAACAACAAAACAGCACTCCAAGGTTATTTAAAATTACGCCACCACCCCAAATAATATTATTTTAATGGAAAGACAACATTTATCAAAAAATAAATAGACACATCAAAGTACTGCAATTTTCAGTAATAACTAGGAACTGTGCCTTCCCGCACAACAGTATGTTAAACATACGTTGAAATTAATCTAATTAAGTGCTCCATGAATCTCTTGGTTTTGCTGGGAGCCTGGAGCACCTTTTCCAAGCTCTGGTGTGTTTAGGTAACAAAACAGATGGTCTATATGAGTAACTGTATTACCCTACAGAACATTATGGCTATCCTAACTCATTCCAGTTTAATCCCCAATTAAAGAGCTTTGTAAACTGGAGGTAAGGTTTGAAATAGCTATCAAGTGCCTGAGGGGAAAAGCTTACAACTCAAACACAGAAACAAGCATTAATCTGGAAATGTGAAGTTTAAAATCAGACTTTATAGCTAAAAAACAACCTTCAGGGAATTATTAAAAGGCGAGTATGGCCTGTGCCAGCCGTGTCAGCTGGAGAGTCTGGCAGTGAGCTGAGAGAGACACTTGGACACCGTGATTACACACAATTAAACCCCATTTTCAGTGTCCTGCATTGAACTGTGGGTTGAATATTATCTGAATTATTCTCCAAATCCAAGTTGAAAGGCAGGACTTCACAGTATTTTCATACCAGTCTGTGAAATGCATGATACCAACTGTCTGTATGAGGTGTAACAAAAAACACCAACAACTTTCAAAAAGCAAAGGAGTGGTAAACTGGAGAAAATAGCAGTATGTGCTGATAAAAGGCTTTCCGAGCCTGCTTTGAACCCTGATCCAGAAGGATGACCGAGCAAACAAAGACTTCACCAAAGTCTACAAAACCACCTGCTTACATAAAGCACCAGCTGAAGGACTTACCCTTGGAAACTTTCTGTGGACTATCTTAACTCAAGCCTGGAGGTTTGCTGTGCAAGGAACTGGAAATGGCAGTTTTGACAGATTGTCCCAAAATTTCCTCTTGTATTCACCACAGATTATGACATTCCTTTTTTTATCCCATGAGGATTATTTTCTGGGTTTCTGTAGTCTGGTGTGTAGTAGAAGACAATGCATTTTTGTTCCCTCAGAAGTAGTACAAGGGAGAGGCATGAAGCCATCTCCAGCAAATTACTTCCTGAAAACCCAGAGGTTACAACCAGGAATGTGAAAGAGAAAGACAAGAATCAAGACTGGATGGAAAGATCTCACCTTCCTTCCTGTCTCACTTAAAATGTCTCCAATAAGAATGAGTATTACCAAAGTAAGGAAGCGGTAGATAAACAACATTTGAGAGGCAAATAAAATTTAACTAATTGCCTCAATTAATCATCACGAAGCAGGACAAGATTAATTTTTGACACTGAGGGTGGTGAGACCCTGGCCCAGGTTGCCCAGGGAGGTGGTTGATGCCCCATCCCTGGAACCATTCCAGGTGCAGGCGAGGTTGGCTGGGGCTCTGAGCAATCTCCTCTAGTTGCAGATGTTCCTGCTTGGTGCAGAGAGGTTGGACTTGATGAGCCTGAAAGGTGTCTTCAAACACAAACCAGTCTACAAAGATGTCTATCCACAGAATTGAGGAGTGGCAGCTCCCCATCAGTAGAAGTGCATTCTATATTCTCTTCAAATGTCTTTCTTAACTTTGACTCTCACCCCCCAGTCAATAAGTAGACAGAAAATTTTCTCTTGAGTAATAAATCCGATAAGCACATTAATTTGCAATTAAGCGTTGCTCAAAATGACTGTTAGCTCCAACTTCTTCAAACTTATCACAATTTAGAACTGTCATTCTGAGCTGTGGATCCTATCAAGAAGAAAAAACATGTAGATGGAACTAGACCATTGGGATAACAGGTCGAAATCTCAGGAATGCTTCACATTCATGAAATCTTCAGTAACAGGGATTACTTGGAGAGAATTGACATTGAACCAACACCTACCACAACACTGAACTGACACCTGTAACATAGTTCTCTCTAAACTCAAGATTCCATCTACTGGGTTTTAAAGCACAAAGTTGCTGCTGGCTCCCAACAACACAGGGTTTGTCTGGAGGATGGTTCTTTGCCTGCTGTAGATGGCATTTCTAGCAGTGTCAGTGTTCTTCAAAGTGTTACTTACAGTCTGTGCTTGCTCTTAGTTTCTAAGCAGTCTGCTAAAAGCAGGTAGCAACTGTTTGCAGTCAAACACATGCACAAGCGTTGCCTGTAAAATATGGATGTGAAGCAATGAAGCACATAAAAATGCACTTTGTGTCATCACAGTGCAGGAGGGGAAGGAAAACAACCCCTCAAGCTTCGCAGCCTGAGAGACCGAGCATCCAAGATTTATGGCTTATAGTCCTAAGCAAAGCCAGAGTGAAGAAGAGTTGTGAAAGAGCATGACCGATCTTACACGTCAGGATCTTTACCTGTTTATACCTTCCTTGGTGTAGAAGATTGAATAGGTGAGGTTGTCTCCTTGAGGGTCCGATACAGGCGTCCGCCACGTCAGTCTGATGAAACGAGTGGAGACGAGGGTGGCCACGACATCCCGCGGGACTGAAGGCAATGGTCCTGTTGTAGCTGGTGCTAGATGGTCATTAGTGGCACTGGTCAGTGAAGTGGGAGGTAATGTTGGGATGGCAACATCTTGTCATGTGCAAACATTGGGGAATATGAAGGGCAAACACCACCACGGTTTAAAAAAAGAAAACAGAAAAAAAACACAAAAGGAATAAACAAAACCACGATGGGAAACAAAAGAAAATGAACACACACAAAAAAGGCCATTAAACTGAAGGCCGACATGCAGGCAAAGGTAACTACTGGAAACTAATGGGAGATATTCAAGGACACGTCACTGTCGAGCAAGCAGACCAGATCTCCACTGTAATGGAAGTGGCAAGGGAAAGGGAAGGGTGAAAACTGAGGATAAAATATGACCTCATCAGAGGACATACCCACTGCAAACAATGTTTTAATTTCTTTGTAAATCAGATGTCACACCAAATGTTTACCAGTGGAAAAAACCCAACTTGTGCTATTTATTCAAAAATACACTCAGAGTCAAGTTTCTATTTGATTTCATTAACATGCAGCACTGATTTATACTATTCTCAGTTGGTTTAAGAACTGCAAACTCATCCGGGGTGTGCAATTCAACACTGAAGGCAACGCTCATGGCAAACGCTTTCTGAACTAGTTGGTTTCTACCACTGCCAGTGATAAGAAGTGGTGACACACTCGGTATGGCAGTGGAAATATGGATGGTTTTCCCTGACTTTCACTAAGGCCACTGTTTTCTTTCTATCGATGCTTTTCCTCCCTCTCATCACACACATTACATCATTTTACAAAGATTCTAACGAGCCTAAACAGCTCTTGCTTTGTGTTATACGAAGACTTGACAAACTTTTTGGTGGTAAGTCATGTACATCTTCCTGTATTACAGCTTTAATGCCAGGATAAATTGCTGGGATTATTGCATTAAAAGGTTGGCAAGTGAACAGCACAAGTAGGAACGTACAAATAGCTGTTCTCTAAATCCTATTAAAGCAATCCATCCAGTAAATCTAACAGTAATATCCAGAGCAGCTGGACCCCAATTACCACAGAGTATTACAGGAAGAACAATTAGTAACAAAACCCTAAAGCTCAGGATACTCTGCATTTTTCTGGATTCTTAACTATTTGCCAACTTAAGCCACCTGATGACACTTTCCACATGGGAATCTATACTGCCAAATACATTTTTCACTTATTAATCATGGAAACGAACTAAAACGGCTCAAGAATTTCCCCAGAAAGAAGTTGAGGACTAGTACGGCTTTTGTTGAGAGCTGCAGCATCTCCAACTAACATACTACCAGACTACATGGACTTGTGTCTCAACAGACATGGAGAAAATTGCACACAAACCCCCTGACTAAACCAGAAAATGTAATCGGAACAACCAAACCTTCAGGCAGAAAGACGGAAAATGTCTCAGCTGCATTGAGAAGTCTATTGTCAGTCACAACCTGATTTTAAATCCCAAAAAAACCCCGTCAACCAAAGCATCATCTCACACGTAGGTCCTGAATTGGCAGAACTCTCATTTTTTCCTCATTTCTGTTTCTTAGGCAACCGCTGACAATGGTGAAAAAAACAAATTTGCACAATGTAATAGAAGTGTGTGGGCAAAATTAGGAAGTACCTTGCTGTTTTGTATCAAACATCACCACTAAGACCAGGATGTACTTCTGGGGACTGAGGACCCCCACAAATGAGGACCAGCTCCATAGGGCAATGAGCAATGTCCTCTGTCCCTCCCCATCTGCTCCAGTGCATCTTCCACCTTTCCTGAAGCTCAGTTGTTTTTTCCCCCGCTACTGCTCATCCTGTCAACTGGGAAACTTTCACTCCCCCAACAAATAGTGGTATAAATACAGTCACCAATTTAATTACATTGCAATTACATGTTTCTTCTTGCTTTCATAAAATCAAGGCTTTTTGCTTCAGTATCTCTATCTTTACAGGACTCTGCCAGACTCCCAGAGCCATGAACGTACACATTTTGATATTGAAAACACAGATCTCATGAAGACAAGTACTCAAGAATATCATCTTAATTATCCTTTCTACAAGGTAATAGCCACAGACCACTATTAATTATCCTCCAGCCCTCCTCCTTCTCCACCAATCAATAGACTACACCATTAATTTTACATTCATTGCAAAATCAAAACTACTTTTATGTTCCCATAATTAGATTTCTTACAGAAAGGCACCATGTTGTAGCTCTTCTTGGGGATTCACACAGGGCCATTGTGCCCCCAGAGATCACCCTGTTAGGGCAGACTCCACACTAGTGTACGTCACCACCCCACATTCGACGGTACAGGACAATAGACCAATGAGCAACAGCACTGTTTCGGGGCGGAAAAGGTTCTAGCTCAAGTTATCAGCACTTCCAGTGGTCACTCCAACCTACATCACCATTTCTCAAAGCAGTGAGCACCAAAAGGTGTTGTGGACAACTTCTTGACACCAGAGCTGGATGACCCAGCAGGAGAGATGCTCTCCTACATTTGCTATTTTTAAATAAGGAAAATCTGTTCAGCCATATGATAGTTAATTATCCTTAGCTGAAATGAACTCAGATGGGAGAATTTAAGATTCTGAGGAAACTGTGGAAGGCAAGCAAGACACTATGAAAGAAACTTGAGCATGGTCACAAGACACGTACAATCCCATGGACATCTGCCCTTAGGGGCAACAGAGATCAGGGGAGCTCACTGACCTGCAGGGACAAACCACTCACAACCCCAGAGTGATCCATTTTGCTATGGCAAGAAGGGAGCTTGGCTGAACTGGGAACTCTGGGCCCAGCTTAAGCACAGGAAGTGTAAAGGAAGCAAAAACAGAGTCCAGTGTGCCTGACCAACCAAAAGATAGCAACACCATCCAGGCATGCATAGGTGGAACTATAAAACCAAATCCGGGATGGCTGGATTCTGAGACAGAGAGGGCTTCCTATCTTCATCAGTGACCTGGGATGGCACAGGGAGCAACCACAGTAGGTGTAATAGTTCCCTTGGACTGGAAACTTACTGTACCTGCTTCTACTCCTTCCACGTCCTGATGCCACAAGGAGCAGTACTTAGTAAAAACCTCCTTGGTGACTGCAGTTTTCATCATCTTTCCCAGTGCTCCTTGCTTGACTGACTCACAGTTAACTTCAAATTTCACTTTACAATTCAATTGAATATTTTCCCCTTGAAGAGAGCTTTATTTCCTACCCTCCTATTAGCTAATGACATTAATAATATTATTTAAAACCATGGAACAGTTACAGGAATAATCTGTAGGGAAGCTGTTACAAAAGCAAACTTGTGTTTTAGAGCCACATCAGCCAAATGCCTTCTGAAGTAGCATCTTCTGAACCATTCTGGTGAACTCTTTGATTGCTTCAGACATTTATTTAAACTATTTAACATATGAAGCACTTCCATTTTTTAAAAAGAAAGTTAATACGCTTCATTTCCAGCACAACAGGCAATTGCTACTTCAGTACAGGAATCCCTTCTGGCCGCCATTCCAGTTGTTCATTTTAAGTCTAGGAAGACAACAGAAGATGAATTTCTACTGCGTTAACTTACGGAGCGCAAAGCTCCACAGAATGGTCCCAGGTGGCCATTCTCCAGTTTAGCGGTCGTCTTTAGAGCAGGGATATCTAGTCGCACTCAAAACGCAAACCATGTTATCTTCCAACCTTACGTTAATACTCTGGTTTCTTTCATGTGTCTTCATGATATTGTTGAGTGCTCTGCATCAAATTACATGCTCTCGATGCAAAGGATGCATCTAACCTATCTTTAAAAATCATTCCATTTAGTTAAAATGTAACACAAATATTTAAAAAATAATTTAAGTGAAAGAAAAGCATGAAATTTCTCCAAGGAAAATGATTGCCTTGATACATTTTTAAACTTCACCTGAACCACAGACTCGTGCATTTGTCTTCCTAGATAATGAAAAAGATCCATCTTTTACTTAAGTGATCTGCACACAGCGCTTGGAAGAACCTGCAGGCATCAAAATGAGGAGTCTGGGAGAGCTGCCAAGATTTCCTACATGGACAGAAATCCAGTTTCAGCCTCATGCAAGACTCAAACCCAAGGCAATTCCTTCTGACATCATTACAGGTAAAGTGGGAAAATGCACCAAAAAACTAAGAGCATCTGAAAAAATAAACTGTGAAGCAACTAAAAGCCCAAGGGACTTGGTAAATTGTACTGGTGAGTGACAAAGAGGCACAATAACTCACCCACTGAACACTGCCATTAAATACCAGCTTGGTGGCAATGGGGTACTGCTGATAGCTGTGGAATGTATTTACAAGACCAGGTTATTTCCTTTCCATTTTTTGACCCCATTCTTCCTCAAAGTGCTTTGACTGCCATTACCAACTGATTTGTACACAGCCGGGTGATCAGAACGCTCAGCAGTGCCGAGCTGCGTTAATGAGTAATTACACTAAAATTAGTTTTAAAGCCAACAAGGGAGCAGCTTTATGACTTCAAGCTTTTAAGCGTGGTGTAACAAGCAACAGGCAGAACAAGTCTCCTCTTTCTAACATGTGCTTTAAAAACAATAAATAACAATACTCTGAGATATTCTTTTCAGGTTTGTTTCTACCGATTCACCTTAATCTCATTTTAAACAAAAATAAATACATATAAAATGCACAATCAGCAAGTGACATGCTAGGAACATGGAAAAAGAATACTGCTGTTGCCTGCCAGACACATACACAACAGTTTTATTTTCTGAACCACTGCTGAGGTATCGGTTTTTCTGAGCTTATGTCAAGGGATCAAGAAGTCCTTGCTCATTTTGGCCTCAGCCAGTGGCTGCACAGTTGAGATCCAGCATGTTGTCTTGAAGAGCGTTTGAAAGGAATCGTTTGGCAAAACAGCTGACAAAAAAACTAATCCCTCCTGAAATGGTGGCTCCGCTGCAGGCAGAGGCTGGGCTGGAGAGACCGACCTCAAATAAACACTGCTAAGAGGATGGATTAGATCTGTTGCAATACAATTTTAATTCTGGATCAATAGACAAGGAAAGTCTGCTGATTTACGTGTCTGCATCTAACAAAGTTAACAACTAAGGAAAATAAGTGAAAAACAAACCAAAAATCTTTCAAGCAGCCTTTTTTCTGCGTCTCACAATCACTTCTCTAATGCTTACTGAGTAACCCAAGCACAAGAATGATGTATAAACAAATATCAGTACTGTTCAACTGCTGAAACCCAATTGTTGCAGGACATCTAGGAGTCGTTGGGTCAAGCTGCTCTTTCCAAAGGTTTCTTCTGAGCAGACATCACCTAATAGAGATATTTTATCAAAATGTTCTGAGGAGGTTGCAAATACCCACAAGGAGTTGGACCGAAACAAATGCCCATCGGTGACTTTTATAATTCAAATCCTTCACTGGCAAAAGCGCAGTATCTTAATTTTACCAGTGTGAGGCTAGTGAAGTCAAAGAGGCACTAACATGGAACCCAGCTTTGAACTGCGTAGGGAAAACGACACCCCCACTGCTAGTGGTGTAATTCACCGCGGTGAGATAACAAACAGTGCAAATGTTTGTGGTGATCTTCTGTCATCATCACCATCTTGGGATGCTGATGTGAACTTTGAAAAACAACCCTGTCAAACATGCCACACCTGAAAAACAGTAATTGAAATGCTCTACTGGTTAGCTAATTATTAGAAATATTTTCCATGTTGTCCAGCCCCTCCGGTTTAGATTTCCTTTTTCCTCCTTATTTTCCTCCTGTAGCACATTATTGGCATATTCACAGATTCCTCCTGCTACAGGCAATAACATTCCAATGATACCATCGGATACACTCCACAAAGGAAAGAGGAATAGGAATGTTATCTGCTTCAGCTTGGCCACTGTTATCTGAATGACCGGGACAAGTCCAATTCCCTTGGCTACCTCCTATGTATATAATGAGTACTCCACTGCTACAACCCACCTCATGAAGGCAGCATTGAAATGTATGAAATTAACATGCATAAACACTTTAAGAATTAATTACTAGCCATAATTAGGCTACTTTGGGCCATATTTAACTGCTAACAAAGTCAAATGAGGTGTTTTCTGAACTGTGGCTGGGGGTACATCTACATTGGAAGGCAGCAGAAGCACCCGAGGGTGAACCAGCCGATTCTGAGTCCAGCACCCAGGTCATATGGATGCTATAGGTTCCACATTGTAGTAGCCCTTACCCTGAACACCTGACAGGGAGTGGAGTGCACCTTCCAGTTCAGTTTCATTCCAAAGACATAGAGATCCAAGCCTACTCTGAGATGCAACTCAATGGGTGAGGAGGAGGCATGGGTAGGAAGTTTCATGAGTGCTCTCTTAATGGAGAGACATAGGTAGGACATATGGTATAGAGACAGTGGTAGGACATAGGTAACGCAGCAAGTGGTGAATAAGACAGACCTCACCAACAGGAATCAGTTATGGGGATAACCAGGGAACATGGGGAATCAGAGAGTGGTTAATATATACCACTGCAGAAGAAAAGAAAGTCCTCTTTATATGGACTTCAGAGGGGATTTTACAGCTTTTAAATGTAAATAAATCTTTGATTTCAGGAACAGAGACCTATTACAACTAAAAATAGCAAATTACTATTTTGCCAAAAAAACACATTGGAAAAAACATGACCTGGGACATTCTGATCTCTGAACACCTTTAATATTTTAACTGTGTACCATAAGAAAAAACACCTCAGAGGTACTGATACATTTAATTTTGACTTTGGGTAAAACTGTTTACTTGATAAATACTTTTCACATAAATTTCTATTTAAGGGATTCCAGAGAGATAATCAAGACTTTCAAACATTTTTCTTAATTTTACCTAACACACAGTTTTCCTAAATTTGAGCTTCAGTACATTCATAGAATCATAAAGGTTGGAAATGACCTTGAAGATCATCAAGTTCAACTGTCTACTAAACATTATCATGACCAATAAACTATGTCCTGGAGTGCCACATAGAGGTGTTTTTTGAACGCCTCCATGGATGGCGAATCCACCACACCTCCCTGGGCAGCCTGTTCCAAGGCCTCCCCACTCTCTCAGTAAAGAAATTTTTCCTAATATCCAACCTAAACCTCCCCTGGCACAACTTAAGCTCATTCCCTCTTGTCCTATCACTGGTCACCTGGGAGAAGAGACCAACACCCTCCTCACTACAACATCCTTTCAGGGAGTTGTAGAGAGCAGTGAAGTCTCCTCTCAACCTTCTCTTCTCTAGACTAATCAAACCTAGGCGCTCCTCAGAAGACATTTTCTCCAGACCCTTTACCAGCTTCATTGACCTTCTCTGGACCCACTCCAGCACCTCAATGTCTTTTTTTATACCACAGTGCCTGAAAATGGACAAAGCATTCAAGCTGCGGCCTCCCCAGTGCCAAGTACAGGGGCACAATCACTTCTCTAATCCTGCTGGACACATTGTTCTTGATACAGGCCAGGACGCTGGCTGCCTTCTTGGCCACCTGGGCACACGTTGGCTCTTGTTCAGCCCACCAGGTCCTTTTCTGCCATGCAGCTTTCCAGCCACTCTTCTCCTGTAGCGTTGCCTGGGCTTGTTGTGACTGAAGTGCAGGACCTGGCACTTGACCTTGTTAAACATCATCCCATTCACCTTGGCCCATCAATCCAGCCTGGCCAGATCTCTCTGCAGTGCCTTCCCACCCTCGAGCAGATCAACACTCCCGCTCAGTTTGGTGTCATCTGCAAACTTGCTGAGGGTGCCCTCAATCCCCTCGTCCAGATCATCAATAAAGATATTAAACATGACTGGCCCCAAAACCGAGCCCTGGGGAACACCAGTAGTGACTGGTCGCCAAATGGATTTTGCTCCGTTGACAACTCTCTGGCCTTAGCCACCCAGCCAGTTTTTAACCATCCAAGCCACAAGCTGCTAACTTCTCCAGCAGAACGCTGTGGGAGATGGTGTCAAAAGTCTTAGTTAAGCCCAGGCAGACAATATCCACAGACCCTCCCTCATCCACTAGGAGGGTCACCTGGTTATAGAAGGAGATCAGATTCATTAAGCAGGATCTGCCCTTCATAAAATTCTGTTAGCTGGGCCTGATCCTCTGGTTGTTTTCTATGTGCTGTGTGAGCACACCCAAGATGAACCACTCTATAATCAACCCTGGCACTATGTGCCTCCTGCTTCAGAGCAGAAGGATCCAGCTGTGATCAGGTTTAAGAAGCTGTGATACTTCGAAGAGTCAGAGTAAAAAACCCACTGATTTTCTTTTATACTCTTTCCCTCATAGCATTCAAAAAATGCAGCAGTAACTGGCTGCAAAGTAGTGAGTATGAAATAATAAAATGAGTGAGTCCATTTATACAACTATCCTCCAGAATTTTGCTTTCTCTACTATATTTTTTCCCCATTGTTTTTTATTTGGATCAAATTCTTGTCCTTCTTCAAATACTTAATTCATAAATTTACGACAAAAGGAACATCATCTTGTTATTCCTGGTAGTTCCCTGCATGATACCATAAAGAAAAACACATTAACTGGCCCCAGTAAGTTCTTACAGGACAAAGAGGCATAATGCTGAAGTTGGTCCTTTGTCTCAATAGCTCAGTTACAATAACTGAATTACTTCCTTCCCTTGGAAAAACTAATTAAAAGAAATCTATCAGACCCCTATTTTTCTACTAAGAGGTGCTTTCATGCAAAACTGAAGAAGTGAATAAACAGACATGGAAAGAAGAGTCTATTAAACTAATTTCTGCTGTATATAATGAACATACAACTCCTGAATCTCAAATCGCCAGCATCTCCATTTAGCTGGTGTAGGACCTGGATCTAGGTCTGCCTGATGTGACCATCCGTCTCTATGCAGATATTTTTTGCCTAAAGCCAGCAGGCAAAATGCCTTTTTTGTTTAAAAAAACCTTTTTTAGCTTAATTTACATTACCACCGAGAATGAGAACTGTTATTTACTCTGCAGTCCGTGCATACTACTTGCAAAAAGCCCACCAAAAATACATTAACAAACAAACTCCTATTAATACCTCCTGATTATGATTTTTAAGCATTCATTTGATTCTACATCCTAATGTAAAATGGTCCCTGACGGGCACTGAATAAATTGTGACTACATGAACACACTGATAACCACGTTCTGCCCCTGAGCCTGTTTTTTCAAGGAAGTCATAAACCCCATTCTGATAAAGAACACTCCGCCCATTTTCATCCTGTGATTAAACTCTTTGGTGTAGAGGAAACAATTTGATTTTTTTTTTCCCTGTCTCATAAAACAGCCATTAAAAGAGGTGCGACAGCCCCTACTGACGCATTACACGCAGCGGTGGGTCCACAGGGGAAGGTGGCCTCTCCTACAGACCCAAGCGGGACCCCCACGGTTCAGATCAAATCCTGGTGTTTCAGGGGCGGATGTAAAGAAAAAAAAAAAGACGTGGATGCATTTTGATCACGAGATTCACACTATTAAAAAAAGAAGGAAAAAAGCCAAACACATTCACGAGGGGTTTAAAGCTAACTGGTTTTAAACAGGTTTTGTTATTGGGAAGAAATTCCAACCATATGTACATATTGCAAAATGATGGACATAATCTTAAAAACTAATTTTATTTTCCTATTTCTTTTTAAAAAATTACTGAATTAGCTTTTTTTTTTGATGACCATACCTTAAGAAGAGACTCAAAACCCCTAAACAAAACACACATATAGAACCCAAGACTGTACAAATGCAGGCAAAGGCACCAGAGGAACCATGTACAGGTTCACTTCTTAATGTACATGTTCATAAATGGTACTCTTATGCAGAAGAAAAACCTCTCCAGAACAGCAGAGCCTGCAACAATATGTTGTAATTTGACTTTAATCACAACAGGAAAGCAGTAATTTTATTTCAAAAGCCCATGTGCTACATTTGAGCAAAGCTCTTTATCGAGTGAACAGTTACTAATAAAAACACTGCATATTTTTGGTGTTTGTTTTTACAGGATGTGGAGCCATTTCCATATCTGAAGAGTCACTCAAGAGTTCCCTTGGTCTACAGTTTCACCAGGACTCTGCCAATAACTTGGTTTATTACCTTGAGCACCTCATTTCCCTGTGCCTTCATTTCCAACCTCACTTTTCATGTTTTTCCACAGGGCTTTTCAGTTTTCACCCACTGGTGGCAAACCCAAGGCAACAGAGTCACAGATGCTGCCATTCTAGAAACACCACCATTAACAAAAACCATTTCAACCAGTCTGGTTTAGCACTCAATCACTGCTGTGATGGCAGAGCAGCACCAATACACCAGTACCATGATCAAACCCCATTACTTGACTATCTCAGGGTGTGTTTTCAAAGAAACGTTCCCAGGGAATTGCTCCTTTGTCTCTGTACCAAGCAAACCCCAAGTTTCCTCTTCTAGACTACAACCTTGTATTGAGCAATAGATGTGGGGTTTTGTAATATTAATTTCAACTGGATTTGTTTTTTTCTGGGATGTATTTGCTGTTTGCTGACCCCTTACAAGCTACCTCAGCCCCATCATTTTCATAGAAACTCGGTATCAGGACTTTTGGGAATTCATAGAAAGGACACAAAAGCCAATCTTAGGAACTCTGAATTAAGATAATTTTTCTATTTTCTATTTTTAAATAGCCAAGTGTAATGTTCTTTTGCTTCTTTGTATTTTTAATTCTAACAAATATTAAAGCCCATTGGCATTTTTAAAACAGAACTTTGACTAGCACAGAAACTTGGGAATTTGCACAGCACACCACACAAGCCCATGAGGTTATGCCCCAAATATACGGGATGGCGTCTACAGAAACAGATGCAACACTTTAAATCTGGATTACTCTGCTCATTGACCACTTAAAATCTCTAACGAGATTAAAAAGCAGTTCTATGTAAAATGGTGCTAAAGAGGACAATGTGAGAGGACTCTGATTCTAGTCCCAAGGTGAAACTGCTGCTGACACATAGGAGCCCCTGTTAACTCTGACTTGGGACTCCAAAAAGCAGACTCACTTATGACTGTTGCCTTTCTCCTTATTTTCCTTTAGCACCTTCATTAATAACATGCCAGAAGGAGAACCATGCAGAATCCATTTGGATTTTAAAGACTTTGACTGCACAATTATTCATTTCATCTTAGGGGAAGAGAGGCTTTAGGAGAGGGGAAATAATCAAGAAAATACCACACCAGGACATTCCTAATGCAGTGAGAATCATTAGTGGCTCATTTTAATACTGAATGCACATTATTAACAATGAAATCTAGATTTCTTTGTTAGATTTGTGTTCCCTCTGGTATAAAATCCATCAGCCTGTTCAGGTTATCTTGTCAAGACTGCTGGAAAAATAACTGACATCAAAAGTAAGAGAGTCTTCTCGTAGATTCAGCTATTTAATGGTACGAATCTTATTCCACAAACAACCAAACCGTAAACCAATCCTTTTTCCTCTTCCTCCAAATGGCATTCAGCTGTCTCTGATATTAGTGCAATTTAGCAACTCTGAAATATAAGCAACCAATTAAGACCATATCCACACGTTTGTTCCTCGCCCTGGTGCGAGACTGACAAAACCTGATATCTTCCTTTACAACACAAGGCCAGGATCAATTACAAATTAAGGCTACTCCTGTCAATCTTCACAACCCCATTTACGAATACTAAAGGCAGAAGAAATGCCTTTGGTAGTTGTGATGGGTATCAAGCTAAAGCTAATCCTGCTGTTATACTCTTCATCTAAACGAGGAAAAAAACCCAAAAACCACCAAAACCAAAAACTCATCACAATACAATGACTACATCAAGGATCTACAGTTGATGTTCCTCACCCTGACTATTTTTATTTCCCCCTATAACAAGAAGCTATATACAGGCTGAGGAATAACCAACCATCACTGTGAGTGTTTGCTTTTATCAGCCTTTCTGGTGGCAAAGAGACTTCTATTGGACTGAGAAACTCTACTGGGAGTTCAGGAAAGCCTTTGAGCCTGTTTCACTCGTTGTACAGTGTATATGCATCCTACTCCATTCCACTTCTGCCATGGTACAATAAATACAGGTGAAGGGCAGAAAATGTATTGAATGTTTCTCAAAAAACGTCAAAGCTTTTTGCTCCTATGGGTTCTTTCTCCACCTCCACCTAACATTCCTTACATATTATTCCTCTTCACAATTTGACATGTAATTTCTTTAAACACAAGTACCTTTAACTGTTAATTTCACTCATGAAAACCAAAAATTAACCAGGTGCCACAGTCCAAGCGGTTCAAAGTAGAACTGCATAAGTAGCAATCAGCAGAACCTGTATTTGCACTGAGAAGACTTAAATTTAAGTCATGGTGCACACAATCTGATATGAATTCCTTCAGGAGGCTTCCAATTTCTTTGCCAAGTCAACTGTAAATACAGTCATAAAACAAGAAATGAAAACTAATAAGCACAATCAAAGCATCCTATAAATTTTATTATGCTTTCCTGCAATTCACCACGCACTGGCAAACATTAATCTATTACTAATTCAATCTAAATTAGAGCAATTTATTTAAAGCGCATGCCAACTTTAAACATGAATAGTCTATTGAATGCAGAATGTGAGAACTCTTTAGCTCCCAATTTAATGAAGTTAAAATTCAAGGAGTTTGTGACCTAGTATGCTTTAGATTAATCAGTTTGACTTCTCAGTAAGATTATATACAAGCAGGGGCCAGAAAGACGGGATAAATAAAGGCCACTTTTTATACAAGGATGGAGTAAAGAAATTAAATTAACCGAATTAAAAGAGCTTTCTGGCAATTTTGAACATACATGGAGCCATGAGAAACACAAATGCCAACTTTCATTGAGGGATGGATAATAGCTAAGTAATGTAAATGAAAATCCAAATTAAACCCAAAAAGAAGTCTTTCAGCATTAAAGAGGAGAACATACTGTTATGTTTACAGAAAATTAGCAATGAAGTGTACACAACCAGTAACAAAATACTCTCAGAGTCTGGCTTTGGTTTCTACAAAACACTGTTTGAAGTCAGGTTGCAATTTCAGATGCTGTTTATGTTCCTAAAACACAACTTTCCAAATGAGACTTACAAGCTGTTCATCCATCATTCATAATAAGACATTTTGATACTATAAGACAGTGATAGAGGCAGCAAGTTTAAAAATCTTTCGCCCACATGAAACACAAGCGTTTTTTTGTTGGGTTTTTTTGTTTGTTTGTTTCAGACAGCATCCTAGAACTCTTTCACTTAAAAAGATGACTATTTACACTGAATCTGGTGAGTAAAAAAACCCATGTGAACATATCTATCTATCTATATAAATAATCATAGAATCATTTTGGTTGGAAGGAACCTTTAAGATCATCAAGTCCGACAGTTATATGCTGATACGTGACAGAGAAAAGAGGGGGGATTTCTTAAGGGGAGAGGAAATTCCCATGCTAGTCCTGTCTCTAATGACACTCATCGTAGCAGATTTTCCATATTCCTACTTCTGGATCTTCTCTCAGTATGAGACCAGATGGGATCTCTTGCATCTCCCCAGGTTTTCAAAGCTAGCAGAGGTGGGTGCCCTTTGCACAGACCTGCTGTCAGGTTCATTACTATTTCCTGCTCCCTGGAGATCCACAATTCTTTTTTTTTTTTTCTGAGGGCTTTTTTCCTCTTTACAGAACATTTGAATTCTTGGCTACAGGGGTTCACAGCTTTACTATACCATTTTAATCTGCAAATCATTTCCTCTCTCGTGGACACTAAGGCTTCTGCAAGCCACTCACATAAACCACAGGGACCTCTTCTCATTTCCCTTGCGTTAAAACACATAAAAATGTGTAAGACAGAAATAACATGAAGACACTTCTGTTTGAGTGTAGAAATAGAAGGGTCTTCAGGGTCCAACAGAGTCCTTCTCTTCAATGAATTTTGCTTCATCTTGCTCTGACATTTCATCCTGCAACAACAACCTGCATTTTTAAGTACATCTACAGTCTCCATAGAATTCCATGGACTGAGCAAATATTTTCTGTACAGCCTTGACAACAATACTAAATGTTCTTAATTCACAGTATCTAAAAAATTACCTCTGTAAGATGTGAGAGAGCCTAAAAAGTTACATTTGGTATCTGTGAAATCACCCAAAATAGGTCCTGAAGTAACATGCTAATTGTCTGCCTCTGGGCTTGAACAAGACAAGGGTAGAAGTTACATTTATGTAAAGTTTTATGTATGGAAAAGAGACAAAAGTGCAACTGAGTGTTTCAAATCAGAACACAAGCCTGTTAGTGCCCACTTTTGGATTTCTTTCAGCAGAAGCCAAAATTTGTCTAGAAGAACCTAACATTCACCTCCTACAACAGAAAAATGGAACTTAGAGATATGGAAAACACCGAGTGTTTCATATATATTGATTTAAATAAGGCCTTTGACATTGCCTCACATGACTTTTTCAAATGCAAGCAAAGATCTTCCAGATAAGGCCACTACAAAAAGTGGATTCATGACTGGCTGGAAAATCACATGCAGAGAAGTTCTCAGTGCTCTTGTGTCAGAAGAAAAGGTGATACTGAGCTGGGGCATACTGGGGGGATGCCAAGTTCCATATGATTCAAGATATTTTTTCTTTTAACAGTCGAGATGATGGAGAAAAGGCTCATGAAGGTTGAAATGAATGCAAAGTCAGGAGGGCTGCAAACATGCCAAAGGGTGCAGTTAGAGATTCTAAACCTGCTGGCAAAGTGGAGAAACAGCCTGAAAAAAAAAATCAAAGCTTCAACATTCTGCAAGTTAAGCAAAAAGAAGTCCAAGGTTTGACTGACAAGAAGTTGAAATTTTAACTATGGGAATTGTTTTGATTAGTGTCAGTCTAAGGGAGCTGAAATAGCTACTAAGAATGGAATATGGACCATTGAAATCTCCAAGTCTGGGTCAGCCTGAAGTAACCTCAAATGACTGAAGACTGCTTGTGGTTTAGGAATGACACATTCTCTGCACAGTCTTAGCTGAAATGTGCTGTCTCCAGATAACTTTGATCAGACTTCTGATGTTCTCCAGCCCCCAGCCTACCCTGCCCTGCCCTACCAGGAGTCCTGTCCACCTCATTTCACTGCTTTCAGACTTGAGATAGCTCATGGCCAAACTCTGGCAGAGAAGTACCAACTTAAAATGAAATTATTCACGCAGCAATGGCCCTGGACAGAATTCAATTACACAAAAAAAGCATCATTCTATGTCAATAAATGATGTCTTTAAAACTCTCTCAGAATTAGGATTCACATAACACAATTCAGCAGAGGAATTAATATCATATGGCGCAACTGAAGTGGTATCATACTTTAATCAATGGTTTATAATGTCAAACTGTGGCACCAACACCAGACGTTTATGTTTCTCATAAGGAGATCAGCAGGGAAATATGTATGACAAAACTGTTCATAATTTGACTCTAAGATACTAAGACTATACACAAAGAGATAATTGGGGTCTCTTTACACCTCTCAGACTGACAGTCTTTCTGAATCATACAATACTACTAGTTAGGAGGGACCTCAGGAGTTCATCTGTGCAACCCCTCGGTCAGAGCAGAGCCACCTTTGACCAGGTTGCTCAGGGCCTTGTCTAGGTGTGTCCTGAATATCTCCCAGAACAGATTTCACAACCTCCCTGGGCAACCTGTTCTGACTGTAACTACCCTCACTGTTAAACTGTTTTCTCTTAGCTGATCAGAAATTCCCTTGTTGCAGGCCCCTCCTGTTACACATCATGCTTTCCAGCTCCATGGGCTCTATGCCCTCCGTCAGCTTGCTGAGCACTAAGATTTCTTCTAGGTCTCCATCCTTCAACAAACCCTGCTCTCTCAGAATCCCAGTACATCACATGCTCCTGTCTTGGTAGGTCTCCACTGGGGCTCCAATATACCAGTGTCTGTCTTGTGTTGGGAAGCTTAAAAGCGTGATGTGATCTCACCAGTTCCATGTAGGGGGGAAACAATCACATCCCTCAACATGCTGCCTACTCCATATTTTCCCTGAAAAATTTAAGTTTAAAGAAATGGACAGTTCCCCAACAAACAATCTTAGATATGGCGGATACCGGCAGAGTATTCAATTCATTTGCTTGAAGATCGCACTCCCGTGCAACTCACAGATACTGCACAGAAAGGCAAACAGTAACTTTTGCAGAAAAAATAAAAAAATTAAAAAATCACACAGTATCCTACACTTATTTTGGAATTCTGAAGGTGATACAGCGCATCTCAAGTAATGTTTTGAAATTGTTCTCTAAAAACGTGGCATATTTGTTTACAGTCTATGATTTTCTTTATACAGCATTCAAGAATCACTCTTTTTTTTTTTTTTTTTTTTGGTGCCTGAGAGCTTGTCAAATGCCTATCACACGGGGGTGACAGGGAACCATCTGCCTCCCCCTCCCCCCCTGCAAAAGGCACCTCCTTTTCCTTATTACCACCTGTTCTTTTTTCAGTCCCCAAATGGCAGTTCTGAGCGATGCCAGGCAAGCTGGGAAAGGCCAGGTTACAGGGCCTGGCTGATTTTTTCATCCTTGTCACTAACGTTTAACCTCCTTGATAAAAATCCACATGTATCCATTACTGAGGTTTTCACAGACCACTCAAAATAACGCTGTTAAAACGATGTATGGGGGACACTGGTAGAAGAAGAGTATTTAGCTCAGATCATTTACCTGAGTCCTACTCCTACTCCTTCCCTCTTTCAACCTTCTCAATTGCAAAGAGTTGTCCTAAAAATCTCTTATCTCAATGCTACAACTCTTTTATCTACTCCAGAAAAGGCAGAAGCTGTGGGCTCTGTACAGCCTGTCCAAGGACGGTCGTCTTTTCTAAATTTATTAACAGAGAATTTATTAACTCCAGCTCACCCCTGATGACAGTCAAGTACCTCCTTCCTTCTTGTCAACATCTACCACAAGCCATTTAGAGATGCCCACACGATGATCTTGGTCCATTTCTTCAACACCAGCCCATAAAAACCGCTTGCAGTCTCTCAGAGGAACTCCATAAGGCTTCTACTTTCTAATTTAAATCTAATTTATTAAAAATCAATTTAATACAATAAGCAAAAGGGCTAGTGGGAAATAGCTTGTAAATAGCCACATGCTTGCCAGTTCCATTTAGGATGGAGATAATAGAGAAGATCAAGGGAAGGGACACACTGCTAATTGGGGAGAACTTCAATGAGCACTTAACTTTTTTTCACTGAAATTACTTTTCAAATTGTCAACGTAGGTATTTCCCATCATCAGGTATAAAATGAAAACAAAAAAAAAGCACTTTCTGAATTAATGATCAAAGTGTTTTTAACTTTCATACCAAGGTAGCCATCATGAAAGAACTACTACGTACGATAGCTTCACCCTCTTTGCCTCAATACTGTTTCCTTCTTTGCTATTCCTGTGTTATGAGAAGGCATTAAAATATTGAATATCTGCATTTTCTTGGACTGTCTATACCAGTTTTGATGTACCTCAACTAAAATAAAGCACATTCATTCCTAATTGCACCACTCGTTAGGCCACTACGCAACAACAACAGCAACAAAAACAAAAGGCGCTTGCAGTGATGTACCGTGTGCTTTTCACTCTGCTGTTGGAAAACAACAACTAAAATGCATCAGCATCACACAGGGAGCGCATTGTTAACAACAACAGCACGATACAACTTCAGGGCTGTATCTTTACACTCAAAATGAGACTCCATCAACACTGCATCCATAATCCTTTGGCAGCATGCAAAAGAAAAAGGACAGCATTATAAGGCAAAGTCCTTTAGCGTAACTGGACAGGTTGCCAGAGTAGAGCAGGGAGGAGAAACCACTGGGCAAACAACAGGCGAGGGAAAGGAAGAAGAGTGAGACCACAGGAACTAAAATAATAACAGTCATAGTAGTTTATAAACCACTACTGGGAACTGGGTGAGAGGCCAAATCTGGGCAGGGCTTCAAAACCCAATTTAATTATTCAGTATTTTTCAAATGTGGAAAATATAGAATAACGCTTCTGCTTGAAAGATTTGGAAACTACTCAGGTGATACACGCACAGAGCAGAAATAAAATTACTTTTCCTAATTTTTCTGGCAACCTGATGACAGTAAGGCCATTGCTGGATCCAGAAGCCTAACACTACTTGGAAACGGAAATCCCACAGCTCTATAGCATTAAAGCTGCTGAATCCAGGAGAGGCACCTTTCGTTCCCCAAATCATCGTGGAAAGTCCACGCAGCACTTCAGCCAGAAATGAAACACACCCATATGCAAATGAGAATTCAGAAGAAGTTATAAGAGCACAACTACTCTACAAAACAATCAGAAAAGAAAGGGAAAAATCTCTCTTTACAGCACTCTGTATGTTGCACACCAAAACAAGGTCATGGGGATTCACATCAATTAAAATTGCAAGTGTTAAGTTACATCATGCCTCTGACCAGAAATAAGATTGCTTCTCCTAAACCTTTTCCATCCAAGTAAAAAGGAAATTAGAATTTTGAAACAATACTCCAAAAAGACAGGCAACACAAAAGCCCCCAAAAGTACAGAATTAATATTTTCTTGTCTTTTCTCTCCCCTCATCCCTCTTACTATTGGCTCTCTTACCTGTGCCCTTAGAAACTATTTTTAAAAAACTGCATGACCCGAAAGAGCAAAACAAGCTGATGCCTTAACAATGACATTTGTACTACTTTTTTTTTTTTTTCTTTGTTTGGAAGACAGTAGGCCTTTAATCATAATTATTCTCTTTTAACATCCAAAACACGCAATGCAGGACGCTGCAGGAAGGTGAGCAGTGTTATCACTTGCACTGACTGGAAAACAATAACAAATATTTATCTTAAACTGCAGCTGCAACTCGAAAAGTCTGCAGAAATGACAAAGCTTACTACTTTTTAAACTAATGGCAGAAAAAAAAAAGAAGGCTTCTGACACTGGAATAACTGGTGTAAAATATTTCATTTGTGGTTTCGTTCAGGTTTGTAATTTCAGCAATTGTTTTAATTTTAGCTAACTTGTTGGGTTGTTTATTTGTTTAAAATCTTTCTGGCTACCTTTTATTATTGCACTAAGTATTTTCTACATACTTTCCAAACTACAAGGTGAATCCTTCAGGTGAATTCAAGATGAATCCTTCATTTCTCCTAAGTAAGTGTACAGATGACACTCAACCACCCATGATTTAAAAAATAAAAATTCTACTCTAGCTGAGTTACAGACAGAACACATCATCTGGAAACGGTTCCTTGGAATTGTTCCTCCCCATCTTTTGGCACTGTATTGTCAAGGTTTATCTTACCAAGGTCAAGTATTATCAGCTGGGCTCCAGCCTGTGCATTTCCAACATCATTTTCTGCAATGCACTGATAGAATCCTTCATCCGATTTCACCAGACCCAAAACCTGCAGATTGTGTTCTTTCTGAAGAGGAAAAGAAAAATGCAACAGTTAAAAATGGGATGCAACTGCAAAAAACAATGGTGTTATTACGGCACATTACTGCTACAGGAGAAAACTCTAAGCAGTGACACGGAAAAATGTATTTGGAGTTCCCATCAGATTTCATCTCTTTTGCACTGAATCCTCAAATTATACAGTATCAAAAAGCAGCAGAAGCTCTCACTAATGGCTATCATTTTCTAGCATCACATATCACTAGCAAGTCATAACATTTCCACAGCCCTTTTTATGATATTTTAAGCGCCGAGTCTAACTACATAGCTCACTGTTACAATCCTACAGCCTCAGGTATACCCAATTATACAACCATTAAGTTCTCAACCATGTCTCCATAATGACTTTCACTACATCTAAAATTTCCCTCTAAAAGTAGCGCTGTGTCAAAACTCACCATCCACAACTCAAGAGTTATATTTAAGCTCCTGTTTGAAATTGTAATTGTCAGTGATCACGGGCAGCTGCAGAAAACACAGTCAGTGTTCACAGCAAGCTTGTACTTTAACAGATTCAACCAAGTGTGGTTTTGTCACTCTGTGCGTGTCTGTATCTCGTGGAAAATCTAAGCTATGAAAAAATACTTATATAATATAAGCAACATGTCTTAGTGTTTCAGTAAAACAACTGAATCAAAGCTTTCAAGAAACCCTTTCTCTTGCATAAATAATATCAATAGTACAAACATAGGAAGATGGTCCTATAAAATAACCTGTCTTCCACATGTACGGTCAGAGGATAGGTCAACACTTAAAAACCTGCAAAATGGACAATAAATACTTACAACGATTTTGAAGTAGTCACTTGGAATTACCATGTCTCCATTCTTGACCCATTTCACAGTTGGAGTAGGTTTCCCAGTCACCTCACACTCAAACACAATGTCCATAGATTCATGAGCATAGATATTTGCAGGTCTCTTCAGGAACTCAGGAGGAACTTCAGATTAAAAGTGAGAAAGACAAAATCCACAAAACCACGTCAGTTGTGCTTGTACTCAAACATACTGTAAGACACAACGCCTAAGAAGATGGGTTCAGGGACTCTAGCACCAATAGTAGCACTGTTGGCAGCAACTTTCAGATCAGGGTTTGATAGAAGCTGATGCAAGTTCTGTGTTACTTCAAAATTACATTTGGGACAGTTAATCAGGCAACTATTTTAATTTGAAACTACCTCAGGAGAATATACAAGAGAAGAAATTGAGCCGGGATGTATAAAGTATAAGGCTAAAAAGGTACTTCAAGGTACCATAAAAACCGAGACAAAACTCTGCAGTCGATACAAGGGAAACTTTTCAGGCAGTTATTTGCACTTAAGACTTCAAGTCAGTAGGGAACCAAAAGCTAAAATGCTATAGAAAAGCCTTTTTAAAAGGAATGGACTATGAATGGACGTGAAACTAAAGTGAAACTTTCCTAGGGTACCGTTGCTTTGAGTTTCTGTGAAGAAACACAGCTTGTCAAGTTGATAGTGCTGTACTGAGACAAAGTTTTTCTCCTCTGGTTTGTGTAAGCTCAAGAAACACTGTGTACAGGACTACACACATACCTCTGGATCATCCAGATAATGTATTACAGATAACTATGACCAAAGGTGTGTATTTCATAACACATTAACCCAGACACCTTCTTCATTTAAGACACGTACCAAAGGTATTCCCTCTGGGTTTTGGCTGCCTTTTTGACTGTCCTTATGCACTCGGAGTAAGATTAATTACATTAAAGATATTTAAATTCCATTAAAATTCACAGATACAGAATTTTTTAGTAATACAAGCTCCAAAGTGTCCCTGTACAGAGACGTTTAAAATCTGTGAACGAATGTGCCACTAAGAAGCATCCAGCAGCGTACAAGGTTTCTCTGCTTCTTTAGCTTTGTGTCAGAAGGAAGAGCTGTTTGCAGGCACCTACAATTTGAATAGCATCTATTAAGAAGAACACACCTATTTATTTGGTTTTACTACGCTCACCGACATAAGGGCAATTTGTTTACTTATGTTGGCAGGTCTGATTGTTCACCTTCCAGGAAAGTCAAAAGCAGCCTCCTGCCCTTTAGTATTTATCAAAGTCAATATGGAAGGGCTGCAGAGTTTAGGCAAACATTTCAGATGCTTTGCCTATCAATGGGATTTATTTCATGCTAGGGAAAAAGAAACACTAGATCATGTTTTACTTTTTCCTGTGAAATGCTCGTCAAGCTTTTTAGGTGGATTTGCTGTTTTTAAAAACAGATCAAGGGAGATAAGCAGCTCTCCAATAACCCTTCAAGTTTCAGATTATAAATTAAATAAGAGAACATTAGCATATGGAAATATTTATTTATTTATACCGTTAAGAAGATGGCTGAACTCTCAGATAAGCATGTAGACCTATACCAGAAACCACATAAAGATGTACAGATATAATCACTCCTTGAACTTGCTCACGTAAGAGCAAAAATCTGGATGTGGCCGAGTCCAGTCGCCTATGATTTCAAACATCCATTTCATATAAACTCTCCAGAAATTTACTGAACACACACTAATTATTTAACTGGTTTTGTACTTACTTTCTCTTACTAATTGTATATAACTCTGACATTTGAAAACTGTCTTCTGAATTTATTTGTGGCCAAATTGCGATGACTTATTCTCTATGAAAACAGTGCCTTTTCTTTTCAATTCTTATTCTTCCCTGGTATTTATCCTCGGGATTTTTAGTTACTGTAGCTGTGCTATTCCTCCACTCCTTTCCCACATCCCAGTTTGGGTATGACAATTTATCCGCAGACCCTCCCTACGTGCTCTAGTCTTAATTAATCTTTGTAGCCCGCAGAGTTTCAATTATTTGCATGTAATTTCAGACGTGTCTCACCAGAGACGTGAAAAATGGCATAACTACAGTGTTATCACTACAGCGAATATCTTGTCCAATTCATTCTACTACTGTATTTGCCCTTTCCTAGATGCATCATACTGATGTCAGCCTATGATAGATCATTGCTCTCTCATCGTTAGCCATTTTTAACTAATGAGTAATTTTGTTCCAGTCTGCTTGATCGATAGTTTATGTTCTCATTTCCTTTCAATTGCCTTCTCTGTACGTATGCGGGCACACACATTGATTCTTGAACTTCTTAGAGAGTTGAAAAAAGGAAATGTAAAAACTCGAAACATGAAAAGTTTGGGTTTTTTTCAGGGACATACAAATTCTCCTATTTTTGTAAACGTTCGTTACATTTCATTCCTAGCCACACATTAAACCTGTCATGGGAATCCTAATAAACAGAGGCCAATAAGATTTGCGTCAAAAGCGCAAAACCTGTGTAAAATAACAACTGATAACTTCAGAATATATGCAAATCACTGCACTGTAAAACTCAAGGATGAGAAATGGGATATAAAGTTCAATAAAATCATGTGTCTCAAAGCAAAAAAAAAAAAAGAAAAAAAAAAAAAGAGTTGTTGTAAAGGTTCAAGAGCAAACCCAAGACAGAACCATGGAGAAAGAACAGTCACAGTTTGGGAACGGCCAATGCTAATCTGAAAGCTTGAGGGATGAGAAGAGGGTGACGAGGAGGGAGAAGCACCATAAGGGAATAAGGGAATGGATGGTCCATCGCAACTGAAATTAAATCAGTGAAAAGGAAATTTCTGGGATTATTTCTGTTTTCTTCACTAATGTTTAACTTGTAATGAAGACATTTAGAAAGTACTGAAATATCTTTAGCAACTGATATCGCTTTAACTCATCCACAAGCAGGCATTAATACTGAATCGTGAGATTCAGTATTTTTTTTCCACAAAATGGAAGTTCAACTACATATCCTACTATTTGCTCACAAATATTTGTGGTTTAAGAGATTAAGAATTTGAAACATTATTTTTTCAAAGTGACTTTGTTTTTCTGGCTTTCGGAGCAAATGCCAAGCTGCTTACAAAGGGATAATAATATGAGAAGTGTTCCCTTTATTATCAATTACTTCTCAGTTAATGAATTATAAAATCCTTCTAAAATGCATTTTTATAGTTTAACTATGTCAATGCTTAGTATTCACACAATGCAAGTACAGATGTTTGTGGTAGAGAAGTTAAGTTGATAACCAGAGAGCAAATGAGCCAATTACCACATAAAATAAGACTTGTAATAGAAGATTACGTGTTGTGCTACCAAACAGACAATTAAACTTCAAAGAAGATTTGGCAGCTCAGCCCCCTCTTACATCCCTCTTAATGTCAGGACACAAATAACTAAATTGCATGATGCTTGCACAGAATTTTCACATGTGCTGTGGTATTCTTAGACAGTCCCTATCCAAAAGTATCTTCCACCCTTTTGTAGACTTAAAAGACAAATATTTTGATCACAACACACAAAAAGGAAACAAAAAAACCCAGTCTACATCAGGAGATGATTCAAACAAAGAAACACATTGGCTTAGACCCACATTTCCCTGTGTTGTTTTTGAGATGCTCAGGGTTTTGAAGCCTTTGAGTAGCTGCGTGGAGAGTATTAAAGCAGCGACATTTATTCTGAACTTTACAGAACAACTGTTTCTTCCAATGTATTTCCAGTGGTCAGTAGTTCTTCCCCATTCTCTCTCATTATGAACAAAGTTTTGTGGCCTTCAGGGGCATAGTGGAAAGAATCTATTTTCGGTTCATCCATCTGTACTACTTCAAATGAGGGAGAAATTAATTACATTCACTACTCCTCACCATCTCTTGAGAGCTCTCTTTTCAGTCCTACCATCACTGACATAAGAACAAAGGTTTTTGGTTTTGCAATCCCATTTCAAGCCTGAAACATCAGGCTGAGAAATAACTACACAAGAAGAGGACCAATTTAAGTTCTGCATTATTAACTCATCAGAAATTCCAACTTTCTTAGTTACAAGTAGAATGAACCTTCTTCTACAATAACCAAACCAAAATGCTGCAGTCCTAGAGAAGATCTCATTTTTACGAGCATTAACCTTTCCCAGAAGTCAAATCCCCTCCATCTTGCTCCTCAGGACAAAGAAAAAATGGTGGTAAAAGAGTGATTCTTATAATCAGACTTGAGTAACAAAGAAAACCCTGTCAAGGCAGAGGAGTGACCTGAAGCAGGCAGGCTATTTAGACCACCATAATAAGAGAAAAAACCTAGAAGCCTGAAATATTTTTTTCAAAAAGCATCCAAAAGAGATGAGTTACGCGCCTGGTACTCCTCAAAGGACGGGCAGCTGCAGCTGCATCATTAGCTCACTTCTTAATATATTTAAAACACTGTCTGTCATACATGAGGTGCATAAGAATAATCTCATTTTGATGCGACAGAAACACAGATTGCAAACTACACTTAAAAAAACCCAAACCACGCCTTATTTCCTTTTTAAAAAGCATTAATAAATGTGATGTTGGTCCAAGCACGGCATCAGACAAAACCAACATACACCAACTGTGTACGGTAGATAGCAATCTCTGTTATACCCTTCTGCTGTTTCCCCACATCCTCCATCACCCTCTTCATTCCGTGCAGATGAATTACTCTCCTCGCTCCCATCAATTCACCCAGCTCCCATGGACAGGACTCTGCTGTTAACTCCTAGTCCCTCACGAGCTATGTGCCTATATAAGCATCCTGTACACGCTGGTTTACAGCACAGATCCTCTCTAACCACAAGTGAAAATTCATTAACAGTACTAACCAAAGGAGTTTTGACTTGTCTAAACAGATCTCTGCTATGTCTGGAGTGGTAAAAAGCGTCCTCTCTAAGTCTGGAGAACTTCCGCCGCCTGTGATTGCTGTCCTAGCAACTGGCAACTTGAAGCAAACACCAGGATCTCACTCAGATGTGTAGTATCACAAACAAGAAAACTCATACCAGGATTAAATTTCCTAATCAAGTATGACGTGTATGTTTTGTCACCTGCTGTTTTCTAGAGCACAAAGAACATGCACTAACCCCGCTGTCAGATCCTCCATCACCTGATGTGTTCAAGACCAGGTTGGATGGGGCTTTGCGCAACCTGGTGAAGTGTGAGGTGTCCCTGCCCAGGCAGCAGAGTTGGAACTAGATCATCTTTAAGGTTCAACCCAAACCAGTTCATGACTCTATGATTTGTCAATGACAGGTATTTCTTTAGCAGTCAATGCTTACCTTTCAAATACAAAAATATTTTCTAATCCCCAAAGTTTCCACATACTCCAAATAGCAGATACAAAAACTTAAGCAGACTAGGTAAGTTTTCAAAGTGTATCTCTGATTAACCACAGTTTAAGCATTCTTAGTCAAATATAACTACATTTATATATTAATTTAATAATATAGTTATATTAATATAATGATATTATATTTAGAAGTACATTTATGATGATGCTGTAGGTAGAATTCCCATCTTTTATTTCAGTTAACAATCAGGATTACTGATGGTATTTAAATTGGACATTCTACAATAAAACCCATTTCCTATCAGGCTGAAATAGTAAGCTCAGAGGAATTTTATTTTCTCCTCCGGGGAGAACAAAATATTCCATTAGAATATGCTACAAATCCTATTAGAATCCTTATCAAGTTAATTTTCACAACTGCATCTGTGTTTCTGAGGAGGCTGTAACACTGCAGTGTGATGATCACCCTGTTGATCCATGCAATCACACCCCAGGTCCATACTAACATGTGCAGTGGTATCACTACAACACATAAAACTTTCTCCAAAGCTACCTGCCAAGGGACAAACCCTTCTATTCTAATGAGACGTTTGATGGGATTTTAAAACCTTTGAACTTCTGGTGTGAATTTGCCAAACTGGAGGGGGGTGTTGTGGATTAAAAAAAAAAAAAAAAACCAAGCAAACAAAAAACCACAAACCCAAACAAACACACAAACCACTACAAAAATTAAACAATGAAACAAGGCAAATATTGAAATTAAACAAATTCAGGATGAATTAGAATATTAAACTATCAGGTGAGGCCAATAGTTGGCAAATGTCTCAGTTACATCTTATATTCACCTAAGTCTAGGCGAATGTTTTCTACTTCATGGTTTCAAAGTGTAATTACAAACTATTTAGCAGCCTATTGGTCTTCTAAATACTTTTTTTCCTAAAATTTTGATTCTGCTCCAAACTGACATGACATCTGTCCTTCACCTGCTGCAGTCCCACCAAAACACAAATAAAATGACAGACTGATGTTTGACAGCAGAACTTCGATTAGCTTTCAATTCTGTGCTACAAATTCGCTGGTTTTCCTCAAGTATATCTTAAAAAAAAAAAAAAAAGAAGAAGAGAAATTATACTTTATACAGAAATGGGGAATTACAATGTTCTTCCTTAAAAATGGCAAAGGGATATGGAGAAGTGCTCTGGAAAAAAAGATCTGAAAACCAACACTGTGTCTTAGGTGAGTCGAGTCTTCCCAACCTCAGAGCAGGCCTGTCACGTCCTCAAAACACACTAACTATGCAGCTGGAAAATCTGCACAGCAAACAAAAGCTGACAAAAGGAACCATTTTAGAGAAATATCCATGGAAAAGAAACCTGTCAAATGAATATTAAAAAAATAATAATCAGTGTATTAAGACTCAAAAAGGTTCTGAAAATGTAAACTGTTACATGCACAGCACTTTTTATTGTGCAAACACTGGAACATCTACTACCTGGAGATAGGATTTCAGTGGTGAGAGAAGGGCAGGGGATAACCAGATGGCATCTGAATTTGTCCGAAAACAAATAGTTTACATTTACAGTGAAAAGCTTTCGCTTAGAAATTGCAAAAGTATAAACTTCAGAGGCCAGCCCCTAAATAGACGTTTCAAAAGCAGAAACTAAAAAAAAAAAAAAAAAACCAAAAAAAAACCACAACAAAAAACCCAAAAACCAAACCACAAAAAAACCCACACCAAAACAAACAAACAAACAAAACCAAAATAAAACAAAAAACCAACCCAAACAACAAAAAAAACAACAACAAACACAAAAACACCCCCATGGTATTACAGCTACTACAAAAGCAGGTACGGATGAAAAGTCCCAAAAAATATTTAAGAAAAATGATAATGATCAATTAGAAAGGTAGAATAAAAATGTCAGGATATAATTTAATAAATGCACATTTCTTTTTCAGGGAGAAATAATAAACTGTACATTTAGGGAATAGGAAGAAATCGCAATAAACTCTGCAGAAAAAAGGTCTGAGAAACAAGGACCAAACTCATACAAAAAGAAAAGATCATACAAAGAGGTATCAGAGCAGCTTCCATCCAACACACACTAATGCCTTTGCTGATCCTGTTACTGGGGCACCACACTTCAAGCAAAACATGAAGTCTGATTTACAAGAAAGCAATGAAAATGATCAACGACTTGTAAAATTTGCTTCAAAAGAAAATGGAAGTCCTGGATTCAGTTATTCAAGGAAAAGCAAGATTAGGCAGTCATGGAATCAGAGACCCCAAAGAGGTGAAAGAGCTTAATACATAAATACTCACTGCAATAGAAAGAAAAATCCTCTCTGTGTGTATATATATAGGTCTGATTCTTGCACAGGACAATGAGAAGTCATCTTCACGTACCCACAAATGGATTTGTTTGGGAAGTTCTCCAGGAGCAGAATCATACAGTGAGTTCTCCAAGCACCCTATATACCAGCAGTATTTTTCTTTACTTTTTTCACTTGCGGGGCTGGCTCCCCAGCAGTCACAGCCCAATTCATGCCATTAATTGCACGCTTCATTAAACCTTTGGCTGTCAAGCAATCATGAGAGAAACTCCCTTATCTTTAAAGTGTCTCCTGAAGATGCTGCTTTCACAGTGACCGTACTCTGATAACCAATGAACAAAGGTTGTATATCAGCAGGCTGTGTCCAGGAACACAGAAACACGGCGAAAGCCACATGCTCCTTGAGATAATTTACCTTTTTTTAGCATGTCTTTGAGTCAATCAACCACATGATGTCTCTTAGTTCTTGCAAATAAAGAGAAACAAGAACTCATTTCCTATTCGCTTTCCACACAGTCCTCATGATTTTACAGAAAAGAGTGGTTTTCGACATTCCATGTGGCTTTGATCATCCTTGTTATGTTCTACACCTTCTTTGGCTTTACTACACCCAAAAGCTTTGCTATGTTTAAGAAGGGAAGTGGGATTGGCACAGATTTAGATAGTGCCATAATGATATTTCTGGTTTGGGTGCCTATTCCCTTCCTAACTCCACAGCATCTTTTGTTTGAGGCTTTTACTGAGAGAAACTGCCAGAAGTGTTCTGGGACCAGAAAAGCCCTTAACATCCTGCAAAAGGTTCTCACTAGTAAACTGTGGCTTTTTCCCATAAAAAGTATACACAAATGGATTCAATACATGGTATTTCCTGCCCCAAACCTTGTCACACCAGTACATATTATAGTTCTTGTCAATTTAACTGGTCCAGACATCAGATTAACTCACCCACAGCTCCCCAGATTTCCCCCAAAAGACTTTTAAAAAGCCCACATGTCACATTGACCAAGTATCTTTATTCTGACTTTTTTTTTTTTTCCAGTCTGATTAGCTGATTTAAGTGATAGGTTACACACCACACTTGGTAACTTGGGATTTCACACCTAAACTCGTTGAGAAATTTTGAGTGAATACCATCTGGTCCTGATGATGACTTACTGTTCACTTTATGGATTTGTTTTGAAATATATTTTAGTTAGCTTGACAATTTCAGGTAGGTCCCTCGACAAGCTCCCTCAATTTTAAAGAATAAAATTTATTCACACCAAAAAAAAAAAAAAAAAAAAAAACAAACTTCCAATTTTGCAGGGAAAAAAGATCCCAAAAATTTCCTTTTCTCCCTCAGGCCAGCG
>JAAGNO010019082.1:77718-95392 GCA_033439905.1 Ceryle rudis
TGGACCTTTTCCAAAGAGAGAGCAACAAATCATCAGTCATATCCTTCTTTCTCTCTGCCCCCCCCCCCCCCCCCCCCCCCACAACTAAAAACCCCCCACACACACACCAACACAAAAAAAAAAAAAAAAAAAAAAAAGCAAGCTTCCAATTTTGCACAGAACATAGATCTCAAGAATTCACTTTTCTGCCTCAGGCCAACTTCTCACCCCTTTCTCTTCACGTTCAATCATCTGCTGACCCTACGCTTTCTCTGGCAGGCTTCCTGTCTGACAGGCTTGGAAAAACCTATTAGAAGATTTTTATGTTATTAGCAAATGATTGAAAGCTTTGTATTATTTTACTTGCATATAAAGATGAGGAGCACACAGAGGAAAGCTTAAACCATTCACAGACTACTGATGTACAATGGAAGTGCATGAATAATTTGGCGTACATAAAAAACTTGTACGTGCCAGATGTCAGCAAGACCGGTGGGTGGAATAACACTGGGCTATGACAGTTTGGTGCTGGACAAGAGGTACGTGAAGCACAGAGGCTGAGCATGGTGTTAAACCAACCTGAAGGACAAGGCAAACAGGAACTGAATGCCACAAGCCCTGATGCAGGTCACAGATCAACAACAGACAGAAGTTCACCAGAAGCTTCAGGAAAGGCCTCTCATTGTACCAACATGGTCTCACGGGATGGATGGCACCTTGTGAGGAAGAACTTCAGGCAGATATCCCATCCCATGTAGCTCATGCCAAGGTGGAGCTGTTTGGCTACTGCCCGAGAGCTCAACAAATGGTCTGGTGAGGGGCAGGTGGTGTCCCTCATCTCACCATCGCAAGCTCATGGAAGCAATAATTGGGGCAAGCCTCAGCTGCTAGGGTCAGTGGGTGTCGACATGCAGCTCTCCCCGACACGGTTTATCCCTTGCTTGGTCCACTTATTAAATCCAGCTTAGTGATGTCACATTATCTCATGTTTCTTCTTCCAACACAAAACTTGTGTCCAACTCTGTGCATGTTTCAGTCCAACATCAACTAGTTAATTTATTTTTCATTCCTTCTTCCTATTTGAGTTTTGCTAATTTATGTTTCCTTTTATGTGAGGATATAGAGTTTTTGCCTCATGACCTTCAGGACTTATCATCTCCCCTCCAGTGCTTGTAGTAAAACCCTTCTATGACCATATTTAATTTGAGATACCAAAGATTTTTTTTTTAATTTTTTTTTAAGGCTGAGCCCACCCTTTGTGTGCGGAAACCCTCTGTGAAAACTTCTGAAGGCACAGTCTGGGATTAACATGCTGTTATCAGGGTGAACTTGGCAATTAAGGGAGAACTCATGACAAAGAACAGATGACAAAAATGATTGCTAAATTAAAATGAGATAACCAGATTATATGGAAAAGCTTATCAATCATAATAAACTAAACCAGAGCTCACTAACAGTGCTTATCAGTGGATATTACTGATTATTACTTGAAGCAAGCCTTCTAAGCAACTTCTAGGATGATTTTTAGAAGTGAAAGCCTTGATCTAAGCACCAGTTATGTTCAGTAGTACTATGTTTTAGTAAGCCCTCTTTCCCCACCCCTTCTAGGAGAAATCAAGCCTGTCTGACCCTGAATCTACTCCAAGCACCATGGAAACATCTGAGTAACAGGAATGCTCATCAAAATTTAAACTTCTTACGGCAGCGCCAAAGGCAATGAAAATTTTATTGAATTCCAGAGTCCTAATTTTCTACACAAAGAACCGCACAGCAAAGAGGCAGCAGAGACAGCCCCCTGCAAGACGGAGCCCTACGGCCTTTAGGCACTTCTTTACAATTTATGGTGCAAAGCTACTTCCAGTGGAAACCCTTGATTCCAGTCACTCTGATGTCACCTCTCATAAGCAAAACTGCAATGGAAGCTTGGGGAGATGATTCTGGTTAGATCCCCATCTAAAATGCCACTGTCTAGAGTAAAATACTGCCATGGATACTCCATCTCTACTGAAACTGGTTAATGAAAGGATCTGCAGCGCTGCTTCAATCACTGCAGAAAAAAAAAAGCATTACTTCTGGCATTCACAGATATTTATTCTGGATATGGGGATTTTTCTTCCTGAAAGGTGTGTTTGAAGCAGTCGCCAGCACAGCAGGCATGTGTCGTGACACTCAAGTTCAAACCATCCACCACAGACTTTTGATACTCGGTAAAACGCATTATTATTAGGATGTTTAGATGCACATCCAGTTTTTGACAGGAGACTGCAACCTGTCAGCCTTGTGAGCTGAGTTGGTGGCCAGCCAGTCACCCTTCTCCACACCTAATGCCAATCACAGCTCTAAAGGGACGTATTAAGAGACGCAGATTCTGAAAAAAATCAATGTTTAAGTGTTTTGCACCGGGCGCTAAAACAGCTGGATACATTTCATATTAAATTTTTCTGTGTCTTGGTCAATTTTTAAAATGGATTCAATGCCACTTCATTTCAGCAGAGCGCAAAAATACATTCATTAGTGTTTATGAATGATTCAGATCCCATGGTGCTGAATACCAAACCAGAAGTAAATATGGATTGGAACTGAGCATAATAAATAAATCATAGTACTATCCCGCGAATAAGAAAAAATATCAAATATTGAATATTTTCTCAATAAAGAGAATGTAAAGTTTGTGCACTGCACAAGGCAGTGAGAACCTGTGGAGAAACAGTAGGAGAACGGGGATTTTTACAGTTTTTCATAACCATCCCATAAAAGGGGGAAGAAGGAGGTGACAAATTAAGGACAGCTCGCCTTGAAATTTATGATTTATGAATATTTGCCTGTGCAGCCTTTACAGCAGGGCAGCGCCTTTGTGTGCTGACTGAAAAGCTGGCAAAGGAAAAGAGCATAGATTTTAAGACAATCTCAAATATTAACCTGTTTGTTCACTGAATACAGATTACCTCAAATCACTTGGGAAGAAAAACTAGGTCTGCAAACCATAAACATAATCGATCGGATCCATATCTCCACTAAGCCCCTCTCATCATCTTCAGCAAAGTATGATGTGAACTTCCAACAGCACGTTACTGTGGGAGACGGGCATATCACTACAGTAATTGCCCACTAAGAAAAATACATTTTCTTTTTCTGATGAAGTAAAAAAAAAAAAAAAAAAAAAAAAAAAGATGGAGAGTTTATGCTTTTGCATTCTTGGGCTTGTAATGACACACATTCTGTAGGTTTGCTTTACACATTGATTAAGAGTTGTTCCATTTCCAGGCCTATCTTCACATCAAAGTCCCTTCTCATTTACAAATCCCCAAAATAACCTTAATTACAATCCACTTCAACAACATCTTCTGCATAAGGCACAAGCAAACAACTCAGACTCTGCAGCCTGAAAAGAACCAACTGAAAAGGATACAATAAAGGCCTAGAAAATTATGCCTGGAGCAGAGGGGGAATAAGGACAGATTGCAAGCTAGGAAAAGAAAAAAAAATATCAAAGGAAGTTAACAGAGATTGAGTTCAAAATAAACATAAAGAAGGTGTTGTTCCTCCCAGTGTCATGGGATGCTGCGAATACAAGATGTTTACATGGTGGGGGGATGCGGACAGGAGCAGGAGACAGATTAATAGAAAAGAAATCTATTGAGGATTGCTGAATAATGTAGAAACCACACATACCTCAGAAAATCCCCAACTTGCAAATAGCTGGAGAACGAGTTATAACTAGAGAGAAGCAACAAATATTCTTACCCTTCACTTAAATTCTCTCAGCCATCTGGTTTTGGACTCCACTAGGAACAAGGTATTGAATACAGGAGCCTTTCACTTGGTCTGGCCCAGCCACTGTTGTATTGATGCGTTCACTTTGCTCGCAAAAATGTGTGTGTAATAAAACTAAACTGGCACACACCTGTCTGCAGTTTTATTTTTAAAATACGATGGCTTTAAATGCCTGGCCATCCTCCAGTCCTGACAGCAGGCACTGTTCAGCATTTGCAGCCCCACAACCAATTCCTGTCCATCTCCTGGGCTGCTTGCCATTTGCCCTCCCTTCTCCTGGTCCCATCTCAGCCATGCTCCTCTTCACCGAAGCAAGCAGGAGGACACCTCAGTTATCAGACTATCTTGCAATAGGAGGTGTAACACATGCATACAGTACTGGTAGAAGTCTCTGCATGGAGAAGACTGCGGTGCCTCAAGCAGGATGTTTTTGGCCAAGGGACTGTACCAGGAGAGCTCTCCAAGTAGTACTGTGGTAAACTTCTCCTAAAGCACTGTGCCTAAGGAGAATAGACCCTTTCACATCTTGGACAATCTGCATTATGTTTGAGCCCATTATGGTAAACCTTAAAAAACCATTTCACAGTGCTGCAAAATCAAAAGTTTTACAAATTTAAATAGGAGTTGAGTTAGAAGTGGGATGGATTTGAAATATCTTTTAACTTCTCCATGACTGAGAGGAACCACCACGTCACTACAACACTGTGCTGTACCAAAATATGTTCTGATTTCACATTAAAAAATAGACCCTAACAACTTAAATATGTAAAGATAAAGAACTTAAGGCAATTTCTGCAAACCTTTGTAAATCCATGATTAGTTGCACAAAAGCACCTAAACTAAACTTTCAGCTTTCTAGAATTACTGAAATTGGAATATGGGGATGTGTTTCCAATCACACTGAAAGAATCAGTCTCAGATTGGCAGCTTCAGTGACTTTAGAGAAGTCTCCCTGTGTGTTACAGTGTTTTCCCCTGAGGCATGGGGCTTGCTGAGAGATGGCCATCATTTGACTTGCTCTACTAAGCCTGCAGTCTAAAATAACCAAGTCCCTGTCTCTATTTCAGCGGTATAAGGAAAAAAATCTAACCAAAACACAAAAGTAAAGTAGAAAGCCATCTTTCAAAGCACAGTTAAACATTTGCTGGACTCCTCTGCCTTTGGACATCACTTACCTTGAAACACTACCCAGTGCCAAGGGTTGTTGCTTTTCAGTTACAGCTGCTCATAGGAAGCAACTGGAATTCAGACAAGCGCATACCTCAGTCACAATAGAAAACAATGATCAACAATTACAGTCCAGTGGGAAACTGAAGAAACCAAGCTGAAGTTTTGCATGAGAACCAGCTTAAGATTTGAGATCACAATATTTTGCCCAAGTACTCAAACTACTGATTTAATATTACCGTATGATTAGTACTATGACACAGAGCTTTACTAATGATAACACAAAGAAAACAGTCAATAGAAGCCATTTAAGAGGCTTCACAAAAGCTTTATTCCTTTTATTCTACCACAGTTACTTACAACCCAGCTAAATTTTCCTTAAGTTAATAGGCTAATTGTTTAAATCCTCAGTTCTCTTGTTTGTAATCCTCTGAGTTGGTACTTATACTATTCCAGTTATAATCAAAAGAAGTAGCAAGATTAGCAACTCTGAAACCCACTCCTATAATGGTCAGTCACACTAATGATAATTTAAGCAAATTAGTAGAAGAATAACCATGCAGCGTTCATATTAAGTGTATGACTGGAAGGAAATCTACAGTCAGTGCTACGATAGATACGCTACAGTTCATGAAGCCTCAGAAGCCTGATCTTACGTAACAAACCCTCCTTTTCCAACTCCACAAAGCCTCCAGTGGTTATTTTCCCTTCCCACTCCATATAAATTCTTCAACAGCTGTTGAAAACAAAGTCTCAACTAATTACTTAAAGCACAATGATTTGGGCCTTAGGGTTTTTTTACCTGCATCAAAGAGAACGTAACAGGATTGGGCTCATACACTTGATTTTTTTATTATTATCTTCTAACTACAACCACCTTTCTACGATAGGATTTATTCTATGTGGCATTTCACAATGTGCTACAGAAAGCAACTAGGCAAAAGAGAAAGGCCATAAATCAGAGCTATGTTATTGTTGACATCGTCGGTCAACAAAGTTATTAATTATACATGTACTGGAAAAGCTGAAGAGAAATTATTTGCCCAAAGAGGAAAGGAATGGCAAAGTTATATTGTACAAATTCTCATGCGTAGCTTATGGTCAAACATTGGAAGGTATTTGAATGTCTGCTTAACAACATCACCTCAGCTCTCAGAAGCTGGGAACTGCTAAACCCATCTCAAAAGAGACTTTCATTATGGAAGACTGACATATTTTAAATTGCACTTGTAGCATCTCGTCTTCATCGCTATGTGCAAAGCCTGCGCTCAGCTGCTCAAAAGACAGCACGCAGATGTGCAGACATGAAACACATCATCCATTTCATAAAAAGATATTCCATTAGAATAAACACAGAAAATTAATTTGAAGTTACAGCTCCAAAATACTATTGAGTTTGACGGCTTACAGAGTGTGAAGCACGATTCTTTTTGAAGGCTGATAAAACTTCCCTATCTCCTTTGAGTATAATTCCACTCTGCAACATGCCTACAGAAAAAAAATACATTGTCCTACTACAGTGAACTGCTCCTTGGGCTTACAGATCTGGGTCTTTACCGAGAACAGATTTTTGGGGAAGATTTTGCAACTATTATTCTTGCAGGCAATACATTTATTCTTTTATAAAGGGAAATCCTATGTTCTGTATATTAACTTCCCAATGATGGCAAAAGTAGTTAAGTTAAAGTAGGTCTTTTGAGGCCCTCTGCCTACCTTGGACCTTTCAAGTTTCTTAACCTATGATAACACAAAAAACCCACCCAGGTACTGAAGCTTTATTTACAAAATACTGAAACTAAAACCATGTGATGTGAGTCAGACACATGTAACCAGTGGAGGGCCAAGGAGCACAAGGGTGCTTTGGGTTATCATACAGTAGAGCAATTTCCTGCCTCACTTTTAAGATGTTTTGTTTATCACTATTCCTAGACTATACCTGACCTCCTAAGAATGCAAAAAAGAAAGACCATAGAGGAAATCTTTTGAGTCAGCTCTTGAAAATAAACAAGACCAGCAGACCTGCCAGAAATCAGGATTCTTTTAAAAATTCAATATAAAAAAATCTTTCTGCCATTTCCTATTAACCACCCTACTGTGAGCCTAGTTTCCTTCTATCTCATATCTTGGATCCTGTTCACACTTTCTGGAGGCCTCTTTCCAGTACCTTTCTGAAGAGAGAGCCTCAGAAGCATCACTGAAGAGCCTAACAGCTTTATTATGCAGATCACTCCCACCTCAAAGGTTTTCACATCTCCTACAAAACAGTATGTTTAAATTAAATTGACACTGTAACTAAAGCAACTCTGTTTCCTCGAGGAATCAAAACTCCATGGTGTTCTTCTTTTACTCTCATTGTGAAGACAGAGTAATTAACTTCAGGAGTGGGTAGAGAATAAGTCACCACAGATAAACCACCCACCTCCTTACAAGAAATTACTGAAATGCTTCATCTTTGCAGCTTTGGGATAAACTTCCCTACCAAGGACTAGAGTTTGTATAATGAGACATCTCATAACTGCACTAATCTAACTTCTATTGAAAAAAAAGAAATGATCTGGTGGGATGAGAGTCAGTTTAGCTACCATAAAAATTTAACTTGAAAGAAAGTACATGTTTACTTTATGCACAGTCTCTCTTCAGAGACTTATTTAAGCAATGCATAGTGTTCTTCAGCATTTGCATTTTAACATCACCCTCAGATTCCTTCACAAAATTTGGTGGCGCAAAAGCATGGCAAAAGTCTCTGTTGAAACTGAAAGAAAAAAAAACCCAACAACTTAAACCCCATAAATCCAAGAAACAATCTTAAAGCTTGATTCAACCAATTAAACATGGAAGGATGACCCTGATATATACAGAAAAATACTTGCCTTTTAGGGCACAATTTCTATAAAAAGAGTTCTCACTTAGAGGAAGAAGGCATTTTAATGAGCTTCATAGTTCACACATTCAAATTTCTTAGAAGCCTTTTGCATATGCAACTTAAAAAAATTACTCAATCATTCAGCTTTTATTTCTGGAATTGAAATTCTGTTGTCTTTCTCTGATAGGGAATAAAATGAATAATCAAAAGCTTACAGTCTATCTCTAGTTTATGGTTATATCTGCTAAGTCCTTACCAATTATTCAAGAGCACTTGGATCAATGACCCAGTTGGGCTATCTGCCCAACTTACCTGTCCTACCTCACCGCAAGAAACGCGTGTCATTTGTACTATCAGGAGAGTTGCAGAGGATGAACTTTCCACCCAATATTAATTATTCCTCTTGCCCAACTCGCAAGGAACCTGATAATGTCACGCTTCGTATAGCGTATCCTGTATATTCATGTACACACATAACATGACAAAATGGATGGGATTAGAGCTTTTTGTTCCCAACAATCTAAAGGAAAACACAACATCCAGAAACTAGGGGTAGAAAACAGAGGTGGCTCAACAGGATTATTTCACACTGCAAATGAGTCTCTTTTTTAACTTGCAGTTACAAACTTCATCACATCACTGACTTCAGAGTAGATAAATATATCTAAATAGGAAACTCAGGCAAAAACGTGCATTTTCTGTAACTGACTGGCTAGGCCAAAGCTATTGATAGCAACCTCAGCTTATTTTTTTAAAAGCCATTCTGCAGGAAAAAGTATTTCTTTCCATAAAAGCAGCAGCTGGTTCAAACCCTTGTTAATATGATCTTAATTTATTAGAAATTCTAGCCGAAAGAGAAACCAGCTTTTACAATTCCCTAAGTTCAATATCAGTTTCTACACTGTAGATATTTAAGACACTACTGCTTAATTTAGTAACATTTTCATTATCCCCAAGGATTACTCAAGAACATTTACAAAGAAAACCATTTGTGCCAATTGTACAGGTTACTGATAATTTGGTTTTGTCTTTCTTAATGGTATTTTATATATATATATAAATCACAAAGCTTTTTTTAAATTCAGAGTGCACCTCACCTTCCTTGCATGTGCAGTTCTTCTCCCACCCCTCAGGCAATCCATTTAGGGGCATTTAGCCAAAAGGATCTCAATCTTTGTCCTTGACACTTCACCATTTAAGGTTGTTTTGCAATTGTTTTTTTGGTGCCACAAAAATCTGCTCCAAACTATGCAGCACTTACGTAGCACAAAGAATTTTTTTCTAAATATAATTGAGTTGTCTAGTGAATTACAGATGTTTCCTGTAGAAGTATCTCATGGTTGTCAGGTACTCAGAAAAGATACTTTTTTTAAAAAGTCCACATTGCAACACTATTGTTGACTACAGCCCACTGTGGCTCCACCTGCACTGCTCAATTACCACTGCTGGGTTGTTGTCCCCAGGACAGTGTCCAAACCCAGAGAATTGTCACATGTTATGGTCCTTCCTGACGGTTAGCAGGAAGCCACCACTGCTGGGTAAAGCACGTGCTGTGAGCTGATGGATGCAGCAGGGGCAGGATGTTCTCAGTCACGGCATGATCAAAAAGTGGGATTGACTTCAGATTGACAAACATAACCTGTCACATCCTGCGCCAGAGAACCACTACACACATTTCCAGTTCCTCACGCTGGTCTGCCAGTGGGTGGATATCACACTCTGATAGTTGAACATGCCACACTCATACCTCTGCAGCACAGGTTAAACCAAAAACCAGCTGTTGCTGTAATGAGCACCTAGTCTGCGAAGCCTCCACAACACCTCACTGACCTGTGGACGGCTCGTTCTAGTGGGGACCACCTCTACAAGGCCTTCACATAACCCCTGTCTTCACCATCAGGTTTCCATAATCCTCCTCTACTTGCCCTACCCTCAGGATTTAGCCTCTGCTCCCATGTCCTAACGCCAGGTAAGGTCAGAGAACCATCCCAGCCTGAAGCTTCAGGGAGTGTTTGCCCCCTTTGAATGCTGGAAAATGAGAGGCAGTGATCACTGCTCGTGAACGCTGCTCAATATTACAACATCCCCTTATCACTGTTCTGGACCACCACCGCTGAATTTTAAACATGTGCACTGCTACAAGGGAATCCTTGTAACCCATTCACAGTATTTGGAAACAGAAAAGAAAAAAAGGTTTTCTGCCCCTATTAAGAATCATGCCAAGCTCTCTTCAATGAGCTTTATTGGTCTATGCTTCTGAAATATGGCAAGAATTGCACAAATGTTCCACCTGCTCTTAGAAAAACATCAAGACACAACAACAAAAAAAAAAACATTTCACCAACTACAATGAGAGATTTAGAAACTGAGCAGCTACAAGCAGAGGGTCTGCTGAGCCCAAGTCCTGCAGAATGGTAGTGGGCCACAGAAATCAGATTGCAGCATCTTTAAACACAACAAAAGCGGTGTGCAAACATGCAAAGAATGATTTACATTTACTATTAAAAATTATGCATCTCATCTAGATGGGCATTTTTGGTCTCTGTGTAAAGCCTGAGCAAATGGTATCTTAAAATAACGCTCCCATCTCTTTCCTTCCCATTCCATCTGCATTTCTGAATATTTGTTTCTGAATATTTGTTTCATTTCTGAATGAGTATTTGTAACTTTTCCACCAGTAATGTCATCCTTGAACATGAACGTGACAGAGGCAAAAATTACTCTAAAAGTCACTATATTCATATTTAGTTGAATTCACAAGAGACCTATACATCTCCATTTTTACTATTAACATCTTCCCCCAACCAGAGTTCTGAGATAACCAGTAAAAACAATACTTTGTCCCAAGTACGAGCTCCTGACAGCATCAGGTTTAGTGCAGTATCTTGTGAATCTCTAACTGAAGTGGTGTCTGTTATCAAGATACAGCACTGAGATTAATTTGAAACAGAAATCGATAGAGGTAACATAGAAAGTACGAGAAAGGTTTCAGTAAGTTTTCAATGTTGGTTCAAATTTCTTTCTCGTTTATTTCCAATAATAATGAAAGCTTAATGCATGAGTAAGCGTTACCCAGACATATTATTCTGGATTTAATGATTAGTCTCCAATATCTTGAGAAGAGCAGCGTTATCTTTTATCAAAGCGTCCTCCGCAGCTGAAGATCTGGTCAGATGTATATTTGGAAGACAAGTCTTAAGATTCTTGACCTGAAGGCTCTTCCTTCCAGAACTATTTTGATTTTAAAGGAAGTCAGTTGAACTCAGGCTGGTTAGTAAATAAAACTGAATAAAACTGCTCTTTGTGAAAGACAAGGAAACTAAATGGACAGGAGTGAACCATTACTGGCAACCACAATAGAGAAGAAGTGAACTGTGACTGACACGGGTTATAGTGATGCAGCAAAGGAGCCTGTTTCCCATGCAGGAAATTTAGAAACAGTTCTATTGAGATGTTTACAATTTTTTTTTTTTTTTTTTTTTAAGTGATATGTTTAAAGCAAAGCTACAGGGAAAGGAACACACATTCTGACTTACCCCACGGCTCATGGTACATTTTCACCTTATTTAGATGCTAGGAGGGAGCTAGTTGATCAAAGTCCTGTTTCACAACAACAGTGTAAAGGGGAACCATTTTTCAAACTATTTTTACAGGCTCACCAACAGCTTTACACTATATCATCCCTAAGTATAAACAACAGTAATTGAACCCATAAATAAAAAGAGAAAATAAATTTATATATTAATAGGAACATCATCACAAGCCATTTTTAAGCCAAGATCTTCAAATAAAAAATACTTAAAATGCCATCAATAACCGAAGCATTTTCTGTACTAAAACCACCCACTACTCCGATGGCAAATGGAACAGATAAATGAAAAGTACTGTGGAATGACCACAGACACCTTCTTAGCTTTCACAAACCTATAGTTTCTTTCCTTTTTTGGGTGCTCCAAACCTTGCTCTAAGCGTTCGAGCCTGTAGAATTCACCGCCTCAGATGGTTTTTCTGTGCTGACAGTGGAATGCTGCAGACCCCCAACCAGCTACGGTTCTGCTGTGGGGTAATAATATCATCTTTTCAAATCTGATTTGTGTCACTGACTATTAATTTAAAACCTACTGGGGCTAGACAAAATAGAGACTTTATCTCACTTTCTTTTATTATCTAAATTACTGCTCAGCCCTTGCACAGAAAGCAGAAAACATGTTTTCTTATGCTGCAGGACCAACATCGCAATATATGTATTTTCTGCCAGAAGAACAACTTGCCATTAGAATAAGGCTTTTCAGCTACACTGAAAATGCATCCAGCATTTCCTTTCAAAGCACAAAATCAGTAATTCCATCAAAACACTTCTTCTGCCTTGTTTTTTTTCCCATGTAATTCACCCTGGCAGCACAAATGAGGTAGCAATCAGCCTATTGCCACGTGCGACCTCTAATTTACTGCTACAGATACCCTGAAAAAAAGCTTTCATTTTGTATTTTTAATTTTAGTACATTAACACAGCCAGGTATTTAATGCATAGCATTTGAGATATGCTATCAAACACTGAAGGCTGTTCCTAGATGACACAAGAGCCAACTTTTTGCAATTCTAAACAAATCATGAAAGGTAGTAACACAGATAGCAAAAAAAAGCAATTCTGACTCTTCTCACACAAATGCAGAGATTAATTTATTTTAAAGACTTCAGACATATCCTATCAATTTATAATGAAAATGGAAATATTATTTTTGGTTTATTATTTTCTGTTTCAGTATTAACTGCGGTAAATATTTCATCAGAAAGAGAAAACTCCCTCTAAACTCATTATCTCTAACCTAAGTGCCAAGACAGGCGACAGGAAGCTCACGCAGTGATCTAACCCGCGTCACAGGATTTGCAGAAATCCCGGGGGTGCTGGGCACAGTAATAAATTTTAAATATTTCCCAGATGAAGAGTGAACTTGTAACCTTCTCAGTATTTAACTGCCACTACAGCTCTTCCAGGCTGCAGGTTTTAGATTGAACAGAAGCCAGCTGACTGCTTTTTCAATACATTTATTACTTGTTTCCCCCGCTTTTCTTTCATCGCTTTCCACTCTTATCAAACGGAAATACTACAGATTCTTTCATTGCTGGTGAGAGTAAAACAAACTTTTCCAGTGCTCTCAATTCATTACACATGTTGTAAATAAAGCT
This sequence comes from Ceryle rudis, assembly GCA_033439905.1. Taxonomy (NCBI): domain Eukaryota; kingdom Metazoa; phylum Chordata; class Aves; order Coraciiformes; family Cerylidae; genus Ceryle; species Ceryle rudis. Next base: position 90,689 of record JAAGNO010019082.1, read on the forward strand.
AGTACCCAGGGCCAGCCCTGCTGACAGCAAGGGGAAGGAACATTGTCAACACAGCCCATAGAAATTTGACTTTGTACTGAAGATTTTCAGACACCAAATTATTGCCTCACTTCACCAGAGCGAACCTACCCTGCCAAAGGTACCTTCAAGGTGCTGCAGCTGAGATTGTGATGACAAATGCTTTCTGCACCCAAAATCAACTCAAGGAAAAGCAAGTGGGTGCAAAGCTGTATACACATTTTATCTACTGGATATTTGTCCCTAAAGACTATCTCAGATGTGTCTGGGATTCAGATATAGAAAGCTTTAGGGACAGGCTACAGAGATTCTCAGCTGCAGATATTCTCCCAGGACACTTCATGTTCTGTTCCATATTCAAACCACTTTCCAAATGGGCAAGTCAAAAATTTAGCATGTGACACGTGGGTACATGAAATCTCCAATTTGCGCACACATAACTAGAAACTTTTTCTGTTACAAGAGCAGTCTTGTGAGTTTGCTTTAAGGCATCTCCTCGCTTTGTGGCAAAGTGCATCTTCCCCTTTACAATGAAAAGGCTTGAAAATGGGGTTTCCATCACTGAGCTTTTCAGGCAGTTGCTCCCTAACCGGTCAAAATGGTCTAAGACAGCTCAAACCAGCCTAAAAAAGTCTGGTTAAAGTTAACTAAAGTGCCTTAGAGATCACAAAACCCAGCTGAGTCAGTAGGTGAGGGAGAGGCTGTGAGGAGGAGAGATGTGGAGACAGCACTCACCTTACTCTTCCAGTGAGCACAGCCATGCTATGAGGAAGGCAGGACAGCTTGTGTCACTCAGGAGGATGCACAGAATTAATTCCAATTAATTATACCAAAAAACCCTAGTTTTCCAAGATGTACTTTATATCTTTACTTGTGCATTTCACCAAAATATTCTGTTCGTTTTCCATCATCCTCTGAAGAAAATGAAATTTTCCTAACTCTAGCTCCCAGATACACTTCGTAGACAAAGAGATTGAGGACATAAATCTATGTAATACACTTCTGGACCCTAAGGTACCTTTCTGACAAATACTCCTTTCTAGTTAAAGCCATTTTTCCAGCTTGCTGCCACCGGTACCACATCAAAGAGAAAGTCAGTCAGCTTCTAGGCTTTTATAGCCTTAAAGGATATAGGAGAGCTGATCTTGGGATGAAGTAACATTTAATGAGCATTCTTTTTATTCTGTGCGCAACTTAAGTGCACATTTAATTTCCTAACACCGCCATACCCACACTTAAGTAGAGGTTTACTAATGTCTCACTGAATTGCCGTTGTGAAATGCTAATAGAAGGAAACAAAGACTGACTCTGCCTTAGTGCAACCTCCTGAAAACTCCCAACAAAAAACCCCAGGTGCCTGAAGAGAGAAATGCAGAAAAATAGATGAGACAAGGGAATTCAATACCCCAAAAATGAATTTCTTGTATGAACTTCTGCCAGACTAATTTCTAGGAATGACAGAAACAGCTTAAATTAAGCAAAATTATGCACTTATTAGGTGTGAAGAGATGGCAATTTCTCTAGTATAGAAGAAAATGATACAGTGATCAGATTTCAGTTACTCAAACTATTCAACCCTTCACTAAATTATACTAATGCAGAAATACAATTACTCTGCACAGTGATCTCTCAAAGGAAGCAGAGTTAAGATTGGAACTAAGAAGTAAAAAATCAGGAATGAAACTTTCCACAATGAGTTCTGTATAAATGTTAATACATTTTCATACCCAAGTAGTAAAAGAAATCCTGTGGATTTTTTTGTGCCAGGCATATAACAAAAATTCTGCATAAAATAACTAGCAGAATGTATTCTAACCCTTTACAACCAAATAAAGAAATCATATTAGTTTGGATAAGGAGCAATGAGTGATCTCAAGATCACTTTCATCTCCCAAGTGACCTAGCCGTATATCCTACATCAAGGCTATAATCTCAGTCTCACTTATGACTTGCTTAGCTTAATTGCATCATACCATTAATATTATTAATTTCTGCCATTGCCCATAAAACTCAAAGCCTCATTGCCAAGTCTGTAAAATATATAGGCTGGAACTGAATCAAAGCACAGCACACAGTGAATTTAACAAAAGACGCGCTTGGGAAGCTGGTGCCAAGATCAGCGCGGAATAAAATGCAAGGGGAACCTGAAGTTACAGGGAACAGCACAAAGTGAGCAGTGAGAATGTGCTCTCAGGAGAATATTCCCTCAAGATGTTCTCAAACCTTGTTAACCTTCAGCTTTACACAGATATGATAACATATAGGTGTGATGTAATGCAGAAATGCTTTGGATGCTGATATAAACCTGCCTTCATACTCCACTTTCTTAAAGAGGAAGAGTTCAGCTGTTCAATACCAAGCAGCTCCATGACCAACTGTCTCCAAGGGAAAGAAAGGTGAAGAGGATGAACTTAAAACTTTTTTTTTTCCCTGCTCTTTAACAAGCCTCCCTTATTTACACAGTCTACACAAGTAAGGTATTTTTACATCAATGTTACCAACATTTCTAATAAAAACGGCTTTCAAGAGTAAGCAAGACAGTTACACAATAAATCATGCTATTACTAAATAAGGATTCAGATTTTATCTTCAATCAAGCTCCTTGAAAATAACAGTAGATTTAAGAATCATGAGAAGTATTTTATATATGTCCTTTTCAAGAAAGACCTGAGTAGTACTATAGGTTGATTTTCAGTTGTCATTAGCCACACTGTGGCCTTTGTCCTCCTTTAGATAAGTATATGACATTGACCACGTTTAATATGATAGGAGTATATAACCATGCTCATGATGCATTATATAGGCAAATTCCTCATTTGAATATTTATGAAATTATAAGCAGTGTGACTAATGAGTTTTGTAAGGGTTTGGGGGAAATTTCTGTTGGTTTTGTTTGTTTTTTATTTAAATATGGCACAAAACCCGAGAGAGTTTTTAACTGATCAGTCTTGTGAGCAGTCATCTGGAGATGGTTTCTCTCTGAAAGTTAAATACTTGGCCTACCTTGAACTGTAAGTTCTGCCTGAGCTTCAATCGTCTCATTCCCGTTATCGGCTATGCAGGTGTATGTCCCAACGTCCTCTTCTGTAACATCGCTGATGGCCAGGCTGCCACCCGCAAGCAGAAGAAATCGTTCATAGCTGTGCAAAACAGGACACACGGGTGATTCGACAGACAAACTGACTTAAATAAAGTGCTACCAGAGAAGCACACACGTCCGCTGCCTGAAATGTCTACATAAGCTGAAGAAGTGTTGACACATATTCCTGGGTACCAGTTACAAGGAGCCACAGTAGACAGGAATTTTTCTTTAGTGATTCCATCTATAAGCACTAGCTGTGGCAGGATTCCCTGCTTAAAGCAAAACTGCTTTCATAATAAACTAAAAACATCTTAATTTCGTAGGGACAATGAATCATTTCCACCAAAGGATGAAGCAATCAGATTTCAGGCACTGGAGACAAAGAATCAGCTTAATATAAAAGTGATAACAGAATTTAAAGTGTCATTGAAAACAATAAAGATTGATCAACCAAGTGTCAGGGAAGAGCAAAATCAAATTCAAGGCTTTTGCATCCATTGCATACAGCCCTCAGTGACACACTAAGAACACACAACGACTTGAGCTACTCTGGACATCCAACTCACCCTTTTTTGTGTTATTATCACAGAATATAGTCAGCCTTTATTAAATTACTGTATTCAAACAGCTAGTTTTAACCTGAGGTTTTGACTTCTTTTGCTTTTTTTTTTTTCACCTCTTTTAAATCACTATTCCCAAAACATCTTATAATCTATTTGCAGTCTTGGGAAAGTACAACTGATAAAATTAGTCAGTAAATTAGATTATTTTGTGGAATCTACTACCAGAAAAATCTCCATAATTACTCTGCCATGTTTAACCTTTACTGAGTTGGGCAAGCGTAATTCACTTAATACAAATCACTCCAAGTGCCTGGCAAACTATAACACGTACTGATTAAAACTATCACACATTCCTGTTAAGCATTAAGGAAAAAAACCTTGCATTAAGAATTTGTATGTGATCATACAATTAAGCAACAACATAAAATTAATGATGCACATGCAATCTCAGCTTTGTAATCTCTTCACTTAAGAAAATTATTATCCATACAGCCACGCATAGGAAAGGTTTCAAAGCAGAACATCTTCCAACGTTTGACACTCAATGTCCACCTCCCAAGGTCTGAAAACCCATCTTGGCAGCCACCTTACCTGAAACTTCATTTTTCAACTTCATAAGCATCAAAAAGCACAAAATTACTACTGCATTTGCTAACAAACACCCCTCAGGCAGTAGGACTCCTTAGCAGGGCATTTGAACAAAAGAATTAAAAGAAAAAAAGAAATACTCAAAGTTGGCAAAATCTGAAAAACTCTTCAACCTGAATATAAAATTTCCATTATAGCTTTTTCTATCAGGTAATAATGACAATAAGGCAGATTTTACTTTAGAAAGGCTGACATTTGAATACTGGGGTCAGCTTTGGGCCCCTCACTCCCAGAAGGACAGTGAGGGGCTGGAGTGTGTCCACAGAAGGGCAACAGAGCTGGGGAAGGGTCTAGAACACAAGTCTGGTGAGGAGCAGCTGAGGGACCTGGGGTTGTTCAGCCTGGAGAGAAGGAGGCTCAGGGGAGACCTTCTCGCTCTCCACAACTCCCTGA
>JAAGNO010019082.1:102689-120678 GCA_033439905.1 Ceryle rudis
TCCCCAGCTCTGTTGCCCTTCTGTGGACACACTCCAGCCCCTCACTGTCCTTCTGGGAGTGAGGGGCCCAAAGCTGAACCCAGGATTTGAGGTGCAATAGTTCAATAAAGGCAAGAATATACAGTATGGGGGAAGAAAGAGGAAAAAGCATGGGATAGGGAAACAAAAAGCCTCCTCCCTCTCGATTAGATGTATTATCCACTCTCCCTTTTGCATCTTGTACAGAGGTGGTCATATGGCCCACACTGACACAGAGAAGGCACACCTTGCTCACTGCATTAAGTCTCAAAGTTACTTTTTCATTTGTTTTTATGCTAAAACTAATATTGTCACAGGAATAGCCTGTCAGTACTCCTGATATCTTACCATCCCCTCTCAACAGCACACAGATTCAAGTACATATTCTGTTTTTTTCATTCAAGTCAGTACACTGTGTGCCTTCAGTGTAAAGGGTGGAAAGTGGGTTGCACAAATTAAACCATCCTGGTACAATTATCTGGGCACAAGAAGGGGGAAGCCTGATGGGAAGCTGTAGGCTCTGGTAACCTCCAACTCAACACTGCTGCACACAGAGCTGAAAACACAAACACAAGCACTCTTCACAGCTGATACACTTCATAGTCATGTTTATACAGGAAGGAGGCTGGGACAACTCAGGTCAGCTCTCACGTTTTACATTTCTTCTAGCAAATCTAAAGGTGAAATCTCTTAGCCATTATCTTCCCTTTTATAAAGTTTGACCTAAGTGGAAAAATTTTCATTTCTCTCTTGTGAAGACAATTCTCAACCCAGTATTTTTACAAATCTCACTTAACACTTATCGAGCATGCACTGAGAATTAACAGTAGTAGGACAAATTTTTCCATATTTTTAAATTTATTTCTTAAATACCTAGTCCACTGCTTTGCGATTCTTTCTTCCTTTTAAAAATGAGTAACAACCAACCACTCTGATCAGGAACATTATTTCAAAGCATGCAAAATACCCACAGATGCAAACCACTTCAATGTGAAGGGGAGGAGAAAGGATGGATGAGTTACCTATGTCTTGTGCCTCAACTTCCTAGAAAAAATATATTGCCACGTGCTGCTTCTCAGTTTTATACTGGTGCTGGAATTCCACCTCCTTTAGTTTTCCCTGTCCATATTCACTATATTCTACTGCTAAGAAAGAATCTGTAACACAGATCTCTTAAGTTAAATGGTATTTTCTCTCATTTCCAGCTTGAATCCCTATTCACTTTCAGGAAAATCCCACAGGCTTTCTGTCTGATTTTTAAAATGTCTGATCTTTGCTCTCCAGTTTGTTTTAGAAATCTCTGGAGAAGCTGCAAGAAGCAGTATCTGATGTCATATGCTCAGACTTTTCTCATTTAAATGAAAAACTTCTTTACTTGGACTGTAGAATCATTCATTATTAGCAACCACTTAAGTACAAATTTTAATACATATTTATCATAAAAACTTTTATAGGTATTTCTCCCATAGAAAACCAAGTGTGAACCAGGCTAACAGCACCAATTCCAGTGCTCTGCAATCAAAGCCACCCACATAAGAGATTTATTTGAGCACACTACAAAAGACCATTTTCACATCATACATTAAACATAAGACCCGAGTAAAAAACCAAAATCCACAAGCTATTGCATGCCACAATGTGAGAGATCAAAAATGTTACTGCAGTGAGAAGCAGCAGTGTTCCTACTCTCTAGTTGTGGGCAACCTCTACAGAGGAAAACATACCCAACCTAAAAGATGTTTATAACTGGGGATGGGCCACAAACCCAGAGACCTTCCCAGTCCTTGAAGAGCTGGACTGAATTCTAACACATTACATTCCTAACATAAAGCTCGTTTCTGTTTTGTCAAGTAATTCCTTTCATAATCTTGTACAGGTCCATCTCCAACCCTTACATACTTGCCCTCCTGGAGGGCTCTGGAGGCTCCTTGCACAACTTCATTCCTCTGAGAAGAAAGTGTATAGTTTTTCTCTCCTACTGTATATTTACAAGTAAATTCTAGTCCTTTGATCTTGACCTTGTTTTGGTATAATTTTGCATATTTGACACTTGTTCTTTGATATTTATCCATTGCTCGCTACCTCCAAGATATTAATCAGGATAAAAATCGTCACTTCTTTCAACTTTCCTTCTGCTTACTGAAGCTACAATCTTAAGCTTTTTTTCCCTCATTCCCTTAACTTCCCCATCCATCTGTGAAGAGTCAGAATCATTTGGGTCAGAAGGGACCCAGTCAGAGAAGAGTCACCAACAAGGTCAGAGCAAGTTATTCAGGGATTTGTCCAGTCAGATCTCAAAAATCCCCAATAGATGAAGACAGCACAAACTCTTGGGCAGCTTGTTCTACCACCTGAGTCTTTATGGTGAAGAACTTCCTCCTTAAATCCAGTCAGAACCTCATTTACTTCAACTGATATCCAATGACTCTGAAACTGAAGAACTTCTTGTCATTTAGACCACAAACATCCACAAAACTTAATTAAATTGCTTCTCTGTGTCTACCGAAAATACCTACCCAGAAGATTTAACAAAGACTTTAGCTCCCTGAATGCTGGCAGGTTGCAGTCAATCCTACAGTCCACCAACTGGCCACCTTTTCTCTCATCACCGGTTCCTCTGTCCCAGTTTCATACAACACCAAGAATATGGCTGCATCTGCTTGACTTTGTGCCCTGTGCTAATCAAGCTTCAGCATCACTCAGTCCACAGCGTTATTTAGATCTTCCTATAAGACCACCAAGGCCACAGCAAGAGGAATACGGTCTATTAAATTTGCCACCCTTGCTATTTTTGTAGGTAAATATTTTGTTCTTATAGAAAATGACTGATGAGGGTGTTAAATGGGATCTTTTTGAACTCTAGTCTCTAAGGCACCTCTCCATGCTGAATCTCACCCTCAACAGAACCCATTAAATTTTTGATAAGAATCCGAGGTAATTACAATCTCAATATTCTCATTTACATTTTTATTCTTTTGACCTTTAACAGTTTCTAACAGGATGTGGGATCAAAAGATCATGTTGTGGTGTTCCCATCGTGTTATAGTGCTCCAAGATGTCAGTTGCTTCCTTGAGAAACTCAGAGGCAATCCACAGACCAAAGTCATGTTACATATTCATCAGAAATCTTTATTAAGAGACCTGCATATTAAGGCAATACTTTCACCAACCTGGAAAGGAGTCCTGGACTTCCTTATTTTATCACAAGCACTTTGATTTCCATTTTCACTTCCACTGCTGTAACCTCTTTACTCTGTACAACTACCACTTGCACAATCAGCGTATCAGCAACTTAGAGCACAAGTGAGAATGAGGACTAAAGCCCTGTAATTTCTAACATAATGCTCAACTAAGCTTTAGCTTACATCCTTTTTGACTACAGTTCACTTTTTGGACAAGACAGGTGGTTTATGTTCTGTTGTGTGCAGCTGCTCCATTAAGGTTAAACCAGCTCTATTTAAGATGGTTTCATTACTCACTAGCAATGAAATTACAGTTCATTTTCCAGGTCATCTTAAATGCCAGTCAAATCTTTATTTGATCAGAGTCATGTGTGGGTTTCAAATATATATTTTAAGCCAGGCTATAATTTTGTCCTAAACAGTAATTTTCTGTTATTCTACGATTATTTGCAATTTGCACTGCTTAAAAGCCTGCATTGCGGAGAAGGCCCCTTTTGATTTAGCCAACAGACAACCACAAAACAATAAGGATGTATTACAAAAGGCGCTCTAAACATACACCTTAATTACTATTAATTCCAAGACCTGTTTATAATCAGGTCTCGGAGCACTGGCACACCTCCTGCACCAGTACAGTACTAGAAAAAATACCCTTTCATCTACCAGTCCAGGGTCTTTCAGAGATGCTCTTTTCATCTTCAAAACATCAACTGATTGACTTGTAAACCTGTATTTCCTTAATTTCCTACAATTTTTTTCAAATGCACTGCCATACAAGCAAACCCAGTCTATTTAAACTATAAACACATTTAAAACTATTTTTTGAAGTTACATTTAAAAATAAAAAAAAATATATATTTTTCCTCAATGGTTTGGATTTCACAATCACTTCAATCAACGAGAGTAAGCAAGAAGATGTAGTGAAAATAAGTTACAATTCTAACGAGCAAGCAGCACCCACTCTTCACCAACATGTTGCAAGGCATTCTGCTGAAGATATTAACCCCATCTTTTGCTAAATGAATGTAACAATAAATGATACTTTGGGGTTCTGTTATTAAAGACTTTTTTTATATATATTTGTGTGTACATTAATCATTCTGTGGCAGCACACATACATTATATATCGATTTTAGGACACTGAAGGAAAATACTACTGACCTCACAGGAACGCAGGTTAATAAACTTGATTTAGGAAGGAAGATTTTCCACCTGGAATGCTCTCTGAACACTGAGAGGAGAACATATAAGCTACAGTGCAATTCTCACATGCATACACTAGGAATCAGATGCATCACAAACTTCAAATTTTCTGTCAGGAAAAATTTTCTAGAGGGAGAACCTACAAGTCAACTCTGTCCCCATTTTCTCCTTCCCTTCTGTCTCTACCCTCCTCTCATCAAATGACCAGAGCAATGGGAGGAATGTGAATGAACAACCTACTTAATGCAAATTTGTTCCATTCAGCCACTATTCCCAGTCACTGAGATTTGCGGCTTATTGTCTCGATTTCCAAAAAAGATGTGCCTAGAAAAGCAATAATTCCCATGCTCCTGGAAAACACAGATGGTAAAAATTCTGGCTGTAGTCTGCTGCCTTCAATGGAACCAGTATTTCTTCTCCCGTACTTTCCAGGAGCAGAGGAATTCACTGCACAGAGACAGATGCTAATCTCCTTCAGCAGCCTCTCTGCAACCATGGCCAATGTCAATCATTTTCAAGGAGTCTGAAAGAAGGAAAACTTCCATAATCAACAATTACTATGTAACTCGCTCGCAGGACAGCAGTCTAATCAACTTCAGAGCAAATGCTCGCCTTCTGCTCTAAATACCAACTGTCAGCAGTCCCTGTAAATGCTCCATTTGATTTAACATGGTTGTTATTGCCGTACATGCATCTAATCCTCTTTAGAATCCTACTAACCTCTCGCCAAATCAAGACTGCAAAAGAAATATAAGAAAAGAGAATAACTTCCTTGTCTCTAAAGCAACAGAAGGCCGCACAGGGACTCACTTTTCTGGGGTACCTGTATTATGTGGCCACAAGCCTGTTGGATCACATCTTTGGAAGCATTTTTGTCATGTGTCTGGGCCTCCTCTATTGCTGCTCCACAGGCTAGAATTTAACAAAATCCTTTGTATAAACATTGAACAGCTCTAAACACACACATATATTACATGTTCGTGAAATTAACAGTTTCCCAAAGCTGTTTTCAGGCTTTTTTGTGGCATCTCAACATGCTCAGCAAATGTCTTCCCTGTTTTTTTTTCCCCAGTTACAGTGGAGAAAAAAAAATAAAACGCGGGAGTAGCTGACAGTGTTTCCAAACCTGTGACCTCCTGTACACCAGCTCTGAAAATCCTCTTTTGCCCAATGGTACTGTCACACAAGCGTCTCATCACTTACCCAAGTCTAAACTAACTTTAGTAGTATCTTCTACTAAATGTTGCCACCCTACAGCTTTCATCTCATAGTCCTTCTACATTGTACTGTTCTGTTCAAACACAAAGAGACTGGGAATGATTATGTGAACTGATGAGCATTTTAAGAAACTTCCATTTTTTCCCCCATTCTCATCTGCCTAATCAAATTTGAACTTAGAACAAATCCATGACTCTATTACTGCTTTATTAAAATAGCCTCTTGGGAAGCGTGAGGATTTTAGTGATGTGAGTAGGTAAACGGGTACAGAGACATGATACCCCATTGTTAAACTGTCTACAACATCTGTTATCCTTCAGTGAATCAGTGGATCTCAAAGATGCCGCGTATTATATTAGTGCATCAGCTTCTCACCCCAACCCTGTTAAAAAATTAATAAGTCCAGCCATCTGTGGACACTTCATTAAATGATCACAGCTCCTTTTCTTTTCCTTTGCTTGAGCATTATTCAGCATCGTTTGTCTGAGCGGCAGAGGTGTGAAACATGTTTTAAAATACAGCTTTGTTAATAAGGCATATTTCACAAATCTCACTAGTGAACAGATTAGACTTTGTAATTATAAAACATTCATGGAGAACATTATTATCTGAATTAACATAAGGCCAGATGCTTCTAGTCCTTTCTACAAAGAAGAAACACCAACTATCACATCATTTCCCCCCTGACCCCACTTACGAAAACTAAACAGGAGACAATATAACCTAGCCTAGAATCTGGGCAGGTTACAAGAGTGTTCTTAGAAGCACTGTAACATGAAGCAAGAGAGAGGAAAACTCTACCAATTGTCCTTGCTGGCTAAACTAAAGGGAATTGATCATGCCCTGGAGCACAGGGTTGGATTACATGAGCATGAGGTTGCCACCATCTCCTCTCGTATTTGGATCTGAGCTTTGTCACAGGACCCCAAACTAAAAACAAAACTAGGAAACCACATGTAAAAAAATTTGAGTGTCTGGATTAGTAAAATACATCAGAATATTCTAAAGTTTTACCTGGCATAAAATGTTTTTCTCAGAACTTTTTTTGAGCACAAAGTGATTATATAATTGTCCTTTACATACCATAACACTTTGCAAAGTCTAATATCCTGGAAGCCCAAACTGAAATACAGTGGCATAAGAACACAGCCATGGAGATGCCAGAAAAAACTCACAAAGTAGTGTGATCAAATCTGATCTGAGTATTACAGATCAATGCTGATTTTGACCCAGGACACAGAAAGCTCAGAGTACCTACTGAATTCAGTCCAAATTAGAAACCAGTATATAGAGAGCTCCTGACTTCTTAAGAGACTTTGCTTAGCCTTGAAAAACTCTTTACACCCAAACCAGGACACAATAATCCCCTGTGAGCAAAAGCTCCATGAAAAGAAATGAGATAGAAGTCATGAAAATAATCCTGGTGAATTCACTAGACTCGTGACTGAAAGCACAATATTGAGTACAAGACAACACAAACATCTAGAAAAAACTTCATGATGCCACTTTGCTAAACACTACCTTTGATAGAAGTCCCAGAAATAAGAAAGTACTAAACCAGACCAAGAAATAAAGAGCAGACTTGATGAACACCCTGATATTTTATCAACTGGGTTCCTAACTGGAAATAAACCCTAGTGAAACAGGAGCGTGTATGCTCTGGTACATCCCAAATGTGCAGTGGTGATTGAGGCTCCCAGCCTAACCAGCTACAGCTCTGGCAGAAGCAGTAGAGAAATTTAATGAGTTAGTTTGTCTGGGATAAATGAAGGATGAATGTCCAGTGTCTGATAATTTCAAAATGAAGGTTAGCTGCTCAGCAAGTGCAGAATCTGTTCTGGAAGAACCTCTGATGAAGGTAACTGAGTATGTGTAACTGCTCAAGTTAGAAGTGAAGCAGTTATGGAAAAACCTTGTGTAATGAAGTTCAGCTGTATCTGAACAAAACCCAAATAATATAGAAGAAAAGCTAAGCAAGAAGTTAATCTAGCCTTCCCTGATGGAGGTAGTTCAGAAACCCCCTGGAGGAAACAAAAGTGCTCAGAAATGAAGACCTGATCTATGATAAGCTATTGAAGATGTTGCAAGAAATGGCACAGGAACACAGAAAAAAAAAAAAAGTAATTCTCCTCATGAAGTAGGTGAAATAATAATACCACTAAAATCAGAGGCAGGACTCACAATTAAAGGCCAAAGAACAGAAAAGCTCCAGCACCAACAGGAGCAGTTCAAGGCAGCAGGAAAAGCTGCAGCAGCCACAATGAATTTGATCTGTACAGACACAAAGAAACACAGTAAGTGGACATTTCTAATATCAGAAAAAATGAACTGACAGTGCCTAAACTACGGAGTAATTTATTAGGTACTGTTGAAGATCACTCTCACAGAGAGAGCACTGAGGGATTTTAAGAGAAGACCTTAGGATATGGCATGTGGATTGCCTCATCATTTAAGAAACCTCAGGTCTTGATCAAAAAAAATGTCTGGGAAAAAAGAAAGAAAAAAAAAAAAAAAAAGAGTACAGGCTCACAATTACTCTTTCTAAAACAAAATCAATAGCCATAACAAAAGAAGAATAAGATCCGAGTAGGCTGGTGAAAGAAAAGAGCTTGACAGGTTAAATAATTTTAGATCCAGGCGAGGCTATCAATTACAAAAGCTCATGCGAACAAGCTATTCAAAGAAGATTAATGTACAGGGAGGACTGTCATGATACATTTATCAATAAACTGAAAGGTAGGAAAGACCAGAAAAACTTTTGCAGGCAACTCTATAGACAGTAACAAAGACAGCCGGTACCTGACAAGAGACATTTACAGACAGGAAATAACCTAAACAATTTCACCAAGAAATACTAGGAATCCATGAATAGCAAAGAAACCCCTCAAAAATAAGAGTCTCTTGCACCACAGACAGTTGCTAGCTCTGAAACACATCCTATGAGAGAGCGGTTTTTAAAGGTCTCTCTGTGAGGAAGCCCTTCTTTGCTTTATTTCTAATGTGTTCAACTGAAGAACAGTCACAAAAGAGCAGATTGACTGTGCAGCTAAACCAGGAACGTGACTTCGGGAGCTATGAGAGAAGGAAGAGCAACACCTTTGCAGAAACCTGTAAATAATCTAGAGGTGTTTCCCCACACTCCCCCCAAAATTAGGGGTTTATATAGCCAAATAAGCAGGAGTTGCAGGGGTTTTAAGTCAGTTTATACATTTTTATTTCTAGTATACTTAGGCAGATGATGAGACAAGCTTTTAAGAATGTTGTTATTATTGTGCTTTTAAGGATGTTACCAAGAACTAACTTCATTGAAATCAACCATAGCAAGTTTCAGAACTTAATTTTTCCTTATTAAAGTTAAAATTTTTCCTTATCTTCCTCTATTTTGTTTCCTTCTCAGTATCATTAAAACTTCTTCTTGAATTTCTATTATGATAAAAATAAAAAATTAATCCTATACACACACTTGTGCCATGATACTTCTTACCCTTACTGCTTTTGTGCCAGCTTTCAGTTGGGTAGGTCTGATAGTACAAGTTGTTCTCATTTTCAAACCACCCATCAATAGATCATCTCCTCTAAACCCAAATGATTGTAGAAGTTTGGCACTGAAGGTCCCTTTCACACAATTCCTGCTTCTCCAGAGATTAACTCTATCGCATTCCCTATGTTCAAAACCAAAGGTCAAGATTTGAATGTGTACTGGAAAGAGCTTTAATTTGTTATGATTTACAGTTAGCTTATATTACTTTTTGATGTACTTTAACATAAAGACAACTTAGCCCATTCACCAAACTCACAAAGGCTACTTCCTTTGCCAACTGTAAAACAACAATTCAAGCTGCCAACTGGTAAACTGATAAAACATAACCTTTTTTGTTATAATGATGTGAAATGTTGTGCTTAAGAAATGTTGCCTAATTAATAAAATCTTAGTGAATGACCACAGGAGTTAAACACTTCTGTGCTGTGTGTTGAAGAATCAAGATTCGCTACCATAAGCACCTTCAATAAGCTAGAGCATCAAGATGGTGTTATTTCCACTATATGGAAATGGGACAGATGACGATTCACCAATTTGGGGTTTTTTTTCCCCACTGCATCTGCCCACCTGAGAAAAGGATCCATAACCAGCCCCACTTTTCTGACTGGGCTCAGTAAGGGATCTCTCCTTGCACTAAATATTAACTCCATTATACAAAATGCATAGTAGTTTGGATTTTTCTGGACAAGTAATATTAAATTGCTCCTAAAGCAGAAAGTTCAGGCCCAAGTGTTACAGGTCTACTCGATGCCTCTCCTATAGCTATAAGAGAAGATTCATTACCCTCTACAGAGCACAAATATGATTTAACTATCTCACTGACCCACACAATTGGGGACAGGGGTAGTAGTGGTTAAAACAGGTGGTTTCATTTGATTTGTTGTTAGGTGCAATCAACTTTAAACACAAAAGCTTAAGAAAACCCGAATTTTTAAATAGGAACAGTGGGTTTAATGTCATTCAATTAGCAAATTAGAATCTCTTCACCTAGGCAAACTACACAGCTGCCTGCTTGGGATGTGGCACAGAACTTTCTGGCGTTAAATCATAATTTGGTAAACTGTCTTTGTGTGAGTTGCTGTAGAGAACACAGCACTCTTAAAAGCAGGGTAGATTAACTGGATAGACAAGGGTTTCTTGAAATCAGGCTCGAGGAATTACAGGAAGCAATTCCTGGTGTGCACACCACAAAAACAAGGGAAAAAGAGCAATTGCTGCCCAAGAGGGAACAGATTCTGGGTCAGAGGCAACACTTCCCCTCCTAGAGAGGTTCCTATTCATACCCTGCTGATCTCTCCAGCACTTTCAGTTCATGTATGAACAACACAGATTTAGTTCAATTAGATCTCTACTGATTAATTTTAAAAAAATATTTCAGTCGTGAGCAAGTCCAAGTCCTCTCCTGACATATTCCCCCCCAAAGAATAAAATTCAACTAAATGCTGGAAGAAAAGGTGTACCCTGACTCCCTAGCACCACGTGAGCGGTATCAGAGTGAAAACATCAACATAATTTTGTTTTCACATGTGTTTGAGTTATGTGGAAAAGGAAGACAGAAAAATCAAATATCCAAAAAGTGAAGTGCTCAGTATCACAAATTACCTCAATCTCTTTGGTTCCCATCTCTGTAATTTATGTTGTTACTGCTCACAAAAAAAAAGACCAAGTCTATGAATTCATTTTTCCCAATCTTACACTAAAAATATTTATAATGGTTCTGACTCTGGACCTTTGCTTTCAGTCCAGGTACTAATATAGATCAGTTCGAGGGCTCATACAGATTTTTTTCTTACTTTAAGTGAACAAATGTGGATTGTAAGGATTTAGAATGACAGATAATGTAGAACTTTTATTATCTTAAATGTCTCAACTCTCACATTTCTAGTAACAACTGACAGAAACTGTATAAACTGCAGTGTTGTTAAAACCAGCTTTCCTATTTACCTGTCATCCACAAGAAATGCATTTTGATCTCAGCCAATTTATGAAAAACACAGATGCTTTTTTTCATAGAAAATGTATTTTTGCAAGGAAAATTTATCACCCATGTCACTTACATTTACTGGTTAAGTGCTCTTAAGCACTCTCCACTGAAGTATTTGTACTCTTAGTTTTTATCCCGTTCAAAGGTACAGAGTGTTCTATATTCAAGAAGATCAGATCAGGGTTTTTTTTTTCCCCCTTTTCTCTTTAAGGAAACATGGAGTACTGAGTAAAAAAACCCATGTCGTTATTTCTACCCTAACTGCATCTCCAAGGAGCTGGTATATGCACAGATTTTGTTGCTCTCAGGCACTTAGCCAAACTCTTCTCTTATCCTTTGGGTGATAGCACAGACACACACAGCTGCTTTTATGGGAGTTAGGGGAAAAAGCAGAGAGAAAAATTTCAACCCAGGTGAATATTTGAGCAAAAGTCTTAACTAATCACCATTGTTTATATGTAAATATGTGATTTTTTCTTTTAATATTAAATAAGATACCAGAAATTAAGTTCTCACCACCACCACGTACCTCTTTGATGATGTGCCTTGCAGAGATCTAATGTTAATTGCAAGAACACATCCATCCAGCTCTTCCTCTCTCCCACAAGCTGTGCTCAGGGAATGTCCTGGATAATAATTTCTTGGCCATGACTCTACCTACCGCATATCAGCCAAAACCATAATGGATATGGAATTACTTTTTTCTGCCTGGTCTTCTCTCTGCGTACTCAGTACAGTATAAGTAGTAATACTCTAAATTTATTGAAGAGAAATTCCTTATTAGCTTATTGAGAAAAAGGCAAAGCATAAAGATCTTGAGACCATATAATGAGGCTGCAATAGAAGATTAGACATCAGCATCTCCTGGTTCATAACTTGATTAATTCCTCCAAGACACATTACATGAAATACCACAGGAGTTGCTCATCCAGGCCTCTGATAATTTCAGTGACAGCTCTTCTAGTCATCAATTTGGAAGCCCAAAGCTAGACATATCCTAGATGCAAATAACCCTTAAAAGATAATCTACGTGGCTAAAAATTGGTTCAATTTCTCAAGAGAAGCTCGTTCTCTACATCTGATGTCTTGACATCTAATAAACCGCATTGGTCAAGCACAACTCAAGGGCACCTTATCATGGCAAGGTTCTGCGTGATGCTATGCAGCAGAGAGAACACAGTTCACTGTTTTCCTACTCTGTTCTCATGTCTCCTTCCCACTAAGGAGTCACCTTCACTTTCTGCCATCCCCTGACACAGGGGTTCTGTATGTTCCAAGCCCTACAAGACCTGAGGGTTTTCTAACAAAAGTTTTCACTGAAGTTCTGAAAAGCAAACCAGTAAAGACAAACGTTATCGGTGAAGCTGCAACAATCCCTCCACCACTGTCACAGCAGCAGGAGACAAAGCCAGAGGCCCCAGCAGCCCAGCAGAGATGGAAGAACTAGCAGAAGGAGGAAGATTTATTCAGGGCAGCAAAGCAGAGGATTACAGAGAATACTGTGCTGAGGAGCACAAAGTGCTAGAGCATACTTGGAATTAAATTCCAAATCTTTCTTCCAAGTAGGTGCATGATGTGCCCTAACACACACAAGTCACTCCAGCATCACTAGCTGTAGTAAATGGAAAACTGCCAAGGTTTCACTGTTCGCATTCTCAACACAAGCCAAACACTTGCAGCTTCATCATTAGAGTTTTCAGGATTACTTTTCAGGAAGAAAAAACACTCACTCTGGACAGTGCTGCACCTGCAAAGTTTTCCAATGGTTCTGGAAGAAATTAGGTTTTTACTAAATAGAAACCTGCCTTTTCTGATTACCAAAGCCTTTTAGATTTTGATACTATATGCCAAGAATTAACAGAAGTGACCTGCCTGTAATTTTTCTGAAAGGAATTATAAAATGAAGATTTGAAAATAAAATTTCTATGAATATTTAAATGAGAAATAATAGCATGAGGAGAATATTTAATTGAAGAGGGAGAAAAAACGTTCAGAAGTTATCACCAAATGCTCTTTGAATTAATGAAACTGGGACATACATAAAGTTAGCATCATGGCAGTGACAGTTACTTCAGCACAATCAAGCAAATTATACATAAAGCACAAAGCCAAGTATTATCAAATGTAAAGATAAGCAGAGGAAGAAAAACAGATTCACTCAGGGGAAAAAAGACAACACAAGGTGAAATAAATAATGTAGTGAACAACAGATATAGAGAACTGATAAATCCGTACGAAGAAACTCAGTGCTGCTGTCACTGACCTTTTAGATCTCTGGGTACCTGTTCTCTCAATAAAAGCTTTAACTAAGTAGTAAGACTGGAAGAAAAGATGATCTCAGGAATATTTTTAAGCTACTATCTTTAAACTTTTTACTCAAATACATACAAATTTATTTCTCCAGGGTGAATTACAAACACAGTTCTGCAAAATTTTGTACATCTCTTTTTAAAGCTGTGTTTGGCAAGAGCTATTCCAACTCTTCACCCTTCTTCAGATCTAACCGGCACTTAAGTATCAAAGACAAATTTGCATTTCAAAAGCCAATTAAAAAAACCCACACTGTAGTGAGGCACTGATTAAAAAGTGTCGTGGCTTTACATAAATTAGGCAGATCCTTTGACTTTCCCTAGTTCAAATCCATCGTAACAATGGCAAAAAACATCTCCCTCCACTACCCTGATGTTTGTGTGATCATATTCTCGTTTCAAAGCAAGCAAGCAAAACCACTTGGAAAATGAAATTATTTCACCAATCCAGTTTAGATCACAGTACCACACTTGAGTTCGCACAGCAAGAGGAAGCAACCAAGGAAGAAAGACTGGCAACAACAATCTCAACCTTCATTCGCTTGAAGGAACCAAAATGTGGAAGGACACACTTAACAAGAGAGGTATGTATATCCTGAAATCAGCAATCATTAAAGAAAACTGACAAATTTCTTGTTTCTAATTCTAAACATTTCTAGAAAAACCAATTATTTACTACTAGACGCCTGGTAGAGCAGTAAACAGCTGACTATTAAGATGAGGTAGTGCCCAATTTCAAGTTACAGACTAATCATGCTGATTTAAAGTATTCTAGATCATTTAATACTTTACCATAACTTCTGACTTGTGTTTTAAATTGCATGAGAAACTTGATTAGAGAAGGAAAAGATCAATTTCCATAGGAGGCCCAGTTGCCACATAACTTCTGATTCTCACACCTAAATAGTAAAGGCTTCTCTCATCTATGATCACGTATGGAGAAGGTTCTTTAAAAGCACATTATCAAACACACTCCCTAACTTGCCAATCCACACCATCATCAATTTTCCCCTGTCATGCCACCTTTATTATAACACCGTGTCAAAAACATAAATTGAAGCAAGACACCAAGAAAGTAGGTCTCTAACACAGAGCTT
This sequence comes from Ceryle rudis, assembly GCA_033439905.1. Lineage (NCBI taxonomy): Eukaryota > Metazoa > Chordata > Aves > Coraciiformes > Cerylidae > Ceryle > Ceryle rudis. The sequence continues at coordinate 117,242 of JAAGNO010019082.1, forward strand.
TCAGTCACTGTCTGAACAGCCCATGCTCAGCTATCAGGAGTGTGCCTTTTGGTTTGATTCTTTCATACAACGGTTGACTAAGCCCCTCTGTCACCCTGCAACACCTCGTGTTATAAGTATCTGTCATCCTGCAGCAATGAAAGAGCTTCAGTTTCCGACGTTCAAAAATTTTAGATCTGTCAAAATATTGTATATAAAATGTCCTTTAAATAATTTGAGAACTGTATCAAACTTGATAAGCTGTAAAGTTAGACCCGGTGCAGGTGGATTGCTCGGTGCTATCTATCAGTTGTTAGCAAAAACAGTGCAGTTATAAGACTGAAAACTCAAAACTCCATATTCATTCACACACACAATGGAACACAATGTGCTTTTATTGCATTTTCTTTGTCCTGGCCTACATTACTCTCCAGAATTTGGCATTTTCAGGCAATGAAATTATTTAATGAATAAGCATCAGTGATAACATGCAAGCTACACTTCATCATATTTTCTTTGGAAGAGATCAGGTAATTATTGATCAATAATCTTCTAATACAGCTGATAGGCCAAAAAGGGACAAAGGGGCAACAATTTTTGTGGTAAACATTCATACTGGCTTGGGTTAGATTCTATTTGTTCGGTTTTTCAGCAAAGATTTTTTTTGAAAACAAAATTCCCCTGAACGGTTTTGTGTCTGTTGTGGGTTTTTTTAATACTAAAAGGCTCTTTTAAGATTTCATCATTTTAAAAACGATCAATTAAAATCTTCTACACTGATAAGAGGAAAATTGAAGTTGAAATTTTGAAGATATTTTGTATTACCTCCATTTTTAACCCCATTAACCTTACCTAATGATCATACAGGCCAGAATGATAACAGAAGCAAGGCGCTGAGTGATCTCATGTGGAAAGCGGCAGAATTAATCCCGACAGCAGCAATGTAAGAAGGTGGTAATTGCCTGAGATAAGTGTGTGAGAACTGCTTTTATTGCCCTCATTGCCAAGAAACTTGGAAATGTATTTCTCCTTCGGAGACTCTGAAAGTCACTCCTTTAAGGTAAAAAAAAATAAATATTTTTTTTTTATTATTTCTGATGTTTCACCACAATGCTACAAGCTAACTTAACCGAAACAACATCAGAATACAAATGACAGTAAGCAGCAGCTCTGGGAAATGCTGCAGCACTAGTCAAGAAGAATTCATTACCTCGAGACATTTATTAAGCAAAGGAAAAAAACCCAACTGTTTGAAAAAGGCTGGCAAACATCATTAGAGAAACAAAAGAAAATTGCTTCATAGGCTTTTTTCCTAGTTACATTGCCTTAGTTTACCTTTTTTTCCCCAGCTGGTTTTTGAAGTCTTACTAAGTAATTATAAGTATCTTCCAGCTTTACCGTTTATAAGACATATACAGTCTGACACCACCAAACCCTGAGATAGAAGCGAACGACATCCTGAAAACAGATCACGTTCCCCAGTCATATTCTTTATTTTTAGGTTCAAACTTCATTTCCTTATAGCTTTCTGCCCCCTAAATAAAAGCTATTAGCAAGCCATATCTATAGTTTACTTAAAACACTGAATGTGTGGTCATGACTTGGGGTTCTTCATGTCTGTCAGGATAGTTTTAAGCATTTGGTTGGTTGTTACTTTTCCTTGTTCACACCCAATACTCAAGAAACAGAAGAATACAAAACTCTAGTACACCTGCTTTTTCTGATAGTCTTCCCATTTTCTAGGGACTGTCCATATCACCGGCTTTTCGGAGCTTCTCAAATGCTTCATGAGAGGGCAGATAAATCGCAATATAAACAGGCAGCGCAAGTTATTTTTAGGGGTACTTATACATAATGAAAGCTTTCGGCTACGAAAACAAGAGGTACAGTCCAGTTTCACTGGTAACGGATAAAACTATCCTTTCTTGGAGAGCACCTTCCTCCTTTTGCAAGCGCAGAGCACAAATCATCACACTGTTAGTGTTGTTACTTAACAACAAAAAAAAGATATTTACCTGCTACCGTGAGCTTTGCTGTTCTGCTGACAATGGTCCCCAGGCTCTCCACGGTTGCCACACATTGATAATATCCTTCATCGGGTTTATTATGCTTGGAATGCACCACACTGATTATTAATAAAGATCCATCTGATAGCAACTGGCGACGGTCATCTGACACCAAGTTGAGAAAAGTCCCATCTTTTTTCCATTCAATTTTTGGCGAAGTTTCACAATAAGCTGAACAGTTCATTATGACGGAAGCTCCGCGAACTGAAAGAACGTCCAATGGCTCCACCAGGAAGTAAAAAGGAGTGAAGGTTTTCACAAGGGATCCTGGAAAACACAAATGAAATTACACAACTGATGAAGAATTCTGCCCTCAAGAAAAAAAAGAGTCTCCAATTCTGAGCTTAACACATCTTGCAAGTGCCATAAACCACTTCTTGACTTCCATTCTAGCACATGATAAACATGATTACTTTTCCATTTCAAGTATTCCCAAAAGAGTTCTATAATTAAAATCTACTTTGCATTAAGAAGCAAATTTTAATTACTCTTTTTCTGGTGCATTGGGTCAAGCAGATTGTGTGTCAATACCCCTTTGACTTGTCTTAACTTAATCACCCATGGAAAACAAAAAGAAGATAAATTCTTCCAGGGAAGAACAGTTTTCCAAATCAGCACAACATCAGGTTGAAGTGAAAACAGGATCTCTGTTTTCAAAGCCAACCTTAGAAATAAGATCAAGGTTTACCACCCATACTCTGGCAAACTCCTCTTGAGGACTAGGAGTGGGATACATGTACAACACGTCTTGGCAATGTAAACTGAAATAAAACCAGCTGTCTACCTGCAAACTAAAACTGAAAAGAGCATGAACTGGAAGGTTAATAGGGCTTTTGAAGCAAGTTACTTCAACCCAGAGCTGCAAGGACTCCTCCACTCTTTAGACACAACAGCTATATGACAGAAGAATGATGGAAAAAAAGAGCTGGTCTTTAAAACCTGTACATAGTTCTTCACCGGAGTGATGGAATCGTGAACTTGGGAGGAGTGGGTGTTGCCTCCCAATTACATACAGTCTCCAAGATAAATGTTCAGACAATATAACAAAGCAGTGAAAAAAGACCTGTTCTCCATCTCCCTCCATAGGTAGATGCTACATTATTTTTATCTGAAGGTGATGTAGCAAACCTGCTCCTGAAGAGGTTTACTTGCTCTGGCAGTAAGCAATGCATGAAGGGATTGTCCCCCTGGACTGAGTACTGGAGAGGCTGCCCAGCTTTGGGCCCCTCACTCCCAGAAGGACATCGAGGGGCTGGAGCGTGTCCACAGAAAGGCAACAGAGCTGGGGAAGGGTCTAGAGCACAAGGCTGGTGAGGAGCAGCTGAGGGACCTGGGGTTGTTCAGCCTGGAGAAAAGGAGGCTCAGGGGAGACCTTCTCGCTCTCCACAACTC